>JAVSIQ010000223.1:0-157660 GCA_038502775.1 Hippodamia convergens
TATTTCAGATATTCGAACGGGACATTTGAATGGCTGTAAAAACGAACCCGTTTGATATTTTTCGATTCTGTTTTCATATTCGTGTTAGGTGTAGAAGTAAGTACAGGGTGGATTCACTTATCTTGTAACCCCAATTTTCTCGAAAACGTCCGTATATATTTCATTCTGTGAATGGCGTTTTGAACAAGTCAATGTCGACTTGAGATGCGCATAAAAAATCTGCGGAATGAATAAAGACGCCAGCGTCCGCGGCGCTATCAAATATTTTTTCTCCAGGGGCATACCTTTTTTATCATGTCATTCGAAAAATAATTTCATTCTGAAATTTTTACCCATTTCTAACCGTTAGCGATCTGCAGCGTATTTTATGTTGATTCTATTCCACTTATTTTTTTCTGTATTGTGGTTGTATGCGTTTATTTGAAGACATAGATGTGATTTTGTGATTTGAATTCGAGAAGGCTAGTTTTCTAGTCAATGTGCCCCTTCAAATAAGATGAAATATGTGGCTACGGCTTCATGCCACAACGCTACCATTATCAAGAGATATTTAAATCAAGAATTCGAAAATAAATGGATTGAAACCAATGGACTCATCAGATATCGCCAGACCTAACGCTCATGGATTACTTTCTGAGGGTCCCCTTGAATATACGGTATACCAAACTGATTCTAATAACTTGGACCATTTGAAAATGAAGATAAGAAACGCATGTGCGTAAGTAGACCCTTCTATTTTGACCAAAGTAACTTATAATGAAATAGGGGAATGATATAACTTATGTATGGATCATGATTCGAAATGTTTCGTTTGTTATTAAATAAAATGTTTATTGATATAAGATATAATATTTAATGAATAAAATAATAGAAAAATAGTTTGTTACAGAGCCCTTGTCATTTTACGAAACAAAATCAAATCTTAAGTCATCTAGCCATTATGATCGATACACAAGTTATATCATCTTCCTTTCTCATTATAAGTCACTTTGGTCAAAATATAAAGGTCCATTCATTTTCGAATTCTTAATCTCAACAATGGCAGCGTTGTGACATGGAGCCCCTTCTTGCTGTATCCACATATTTAATCTTATTTAAAGAGGCAGATTGTTTAGAAAACTAGCCTTTTTGAATTCAACTCACAAAATCATATATATGTCTCCAAATCAAGGCATACTACCACAATACAGAAAGAAAACAAATGGAATAGAATCAACATAAAACACGCTGCAGATCGCTGACGGTTAGAAATTAATAAAAAATTGTATTCGAAAAAAAAGTTCAGAATGAAATTATCTTTCGAATGACATGATAAAAATGGTATGTCCTTGGAGAAAAAATTTTTGATAGCGCCGCGACGCCTGGCGTCTTTATTTATTCCGCAGATTTTTATGCACATCTCAAGTCGACAATGACTTGTTCAAAACGCCATTCACAGAATCAAAAAATATTCGGACATTTTCGAGAAAATCAGGGTTACCAAGATAAATGAATCACCCTGTACAATCGTGAAAAATTTCATCAATTTCGAGTAAAATTTTTTTTTCGCTGTAGACATGTAAAAAAAAAGTTGTGTTCGATTTTTGAAAAATTTTTTTCACAGATATCCTTTAAAAATTGTGCTAATTTAGGAAATGAAAATCAATTTGGCAACCGAAAAAAAAAATCACGAACATTGCAGGTTTTCTGCCATTTTGTAATTTTTTTTTCGGAGCTCTACACCATTTCTGAATGAAGCATCCAAAAATACTACGATATGACAAGAAACCATTACTTCCAGCCTTATACATAACCGACCACACTCAATATAATAACGCTCGAAAATGACATTAAACACTGTGTATCTCCCTTATGCTTCGAAAACGGGAAATATGTCATAAGAAAAAAATGATTCTCCCGATGTTCTCTATACGTCATATGAGTTTGTCCAGTTTATGATGAAACACCCTGTATATACAGGATTACGATATTGTTTGACATTATCTACCGATCTAAAATATTCTTGGAGCCTGACCACTTTCAGTTATACAGGGAGTGAAATCTGTTTTTTTGTTTTCGAATTTGATAAAGTATGCAATTCTGAATACATTCTTACTCAAACTGTTGCATTCGTCAACATACTTCATAAAATATTGAGAAAAAACTGAAGGAAAGGAAAAAGAGTATTCGGTATTATGTGAAGGCGAAGACTGTGGAAATATTGTACATTTTCAGAATTTTGAAAAACCCGTCACAGGGTGTTCCAAATGTTTGTTCAAAAATTGGGATCAAGATTGGCCCATAACTTTCGTTTTTCAAATTAGAACCCTATTTTTTATGATTGCGTTGGATTCTGCGAAGAAAAATGATGATTATGTTCCACAATTGAGGAAACAACTTCGATTATTCAATAAATTATTATTCGTCAATAAACATTAAAACTTAAGAATCCCATAGATCTCAAATAGAAAGCTAATGTAAACACGAAACAATACTCGTTTCGGTAAACAGCTGATCGGTAATTATTTTGTCCAATAAATTATCAAAAATCTGTCATAATTCGTGAAAAGCGCCACCTAGAGTTGATAAACGAACTATCGCCCATATTCCCGATACTGTCCAAACGAAGTCTAATCAGTGCTGACACGATTCTATTATTTCTGAATATTTACGAGTGAATACAAAATATTATTCAATTATATAAATATTTATATGAATGTTCACTAACCGAACTTTTCAAAATGTCGGTAAAAATAACATGTTCGTAAACTAGTTGTCATGCGTCACAAATTCGTGTTCTGTGAACGCATTATTGGTATTTCTATGATTTAACCCTATTTTTGAATTCGTGTTCTGTTTATTTTCTTGCTGAACTGTATTTTGATAATTATTCTAAAACAATTTCACGTGTGGCGTAAAAAATACACGATCCCATCTTCAAGTGCAAATCTGGTGTGATAATATGATGTTATTCAATCAATTGAGTTTATGAAATAGAGTATCATCGAAGAACATAATGGAAGCTGTTAAAAACCAAATTGAAAGTGAAGGAAACAAAGCCTATGTCAGTGATCGGTGAGTACTATTTTTGGTCCAGGTCTCGTCTATGTGCCTTACGATTTTTAGAAGTTTCAAAATTTTTTGGTCGGAATAAATGTTACCACATAATTTTTCATTAATCAGGACACACAGAACAACCGAAGAACTAATAATTCCTAGAGTCTAGAGTTCTTGATGAAGTGATTCCTCCAATTCTGCATCTGCGAAAACCTTATCTCTTCCACCGCCATGCTGGTCTTCGACCTCAAATCGCCGTTCTTAAAGCGTTGAAACCACTCTCGGCACATTCTTTCACTAATGGTGACCTAACCATAGATATTCGAGGGCAATAGGTGAGCCTTAGCCGCAGATTTCTTCATATTAAAGCAGACAATTAAAACCTCCCGCTAATGGCGAAAAGAATTCTCTTCGCAAACTGACATGATTCATCGGGAACATAGACACTTTGTTTATGATCGAGAAAAACTTTATGATGCAGATACCAATCGACTATAGAATATAGAAGGTGCATTTGTATTATTTTCGGTGTCCGGGATGGTTTTTGCAAATGGCGGTCGAATTGATCAGTAGCTCAACTTGAAGTGGGTAGCTTCAGAACTTCGAATAGATGAGTTCCAATACAAGAAAAAACGCATTTGAAATGATTTCATTTCTCTTTTATATTAATTTGAGACCAATTAATATATTCCGCCAGCATCTCTCGAGTTATTATTTGAAAACGAGTAGATGGAATGAAAGAGGATTATGGATATTCGAATCAAATTGAAATACTTGTATGGTAAATACCTATTTTATACACAAACAACATATTGGCGATTCCAACTACCGTTGAGGACGCTGCGAGTTGTAAACAATTACTTGTTTTCTAGGTTCGTTATTTCGCCACTAGCCAGGGTGGCGCTAGGCGATTTGTTTTAAAATTTTCGAATGACAACTGGATATTTGAATAATTTAATTAATTTGTGAAGGAAATGACTGATTTTCATTTATTGGAGTGATTTTAAGACTTTTAGAGGTGTTGGTGTGTGTTTATGGACATTGAGTGAAGTGAATTGAGGTGGAGCAATTCGTTTTAGCCATGAATGATGCACAGATTTTCAAATTACTTATGAGAACAATCATTACGATCAAATGAATATGTATTACACAATATTCGGCTTATTCAAAGGAAGTAGAACAAAAAAAAAATCAAAAGATAGGTTTATTATTAACGTCATTCTTTCTTCTCACCACAATTCGGCAATACAAGAGACTACGTTGTTAATGCCTGTCTCCCAAAATTACGAGTAACAATGTATTTGTGTGCTTCTTCTGCATAATTCGTCAATAAATGCCACTACTTCCAAGTGGTATTCAATTGAAGTAGAATTATACATACTACGCATTGGTTCAGCTAGGAATAAGTCTTTTAAATTTGGAATCCTGCGACTTCATTGTTTATACATTTTTGAAGGTGTTCTTTTCAATGAAAATTTCCCACGAAATATGATTGAGAAGATTTCATATTAGTATTTTGATCATTTATTGCATGTTATTTGTGAAAATGAATAAAAGATTCTGAAATTCTTTCTAGTCTTTATTTGCGTTTCAGCAACAGGGAAATTGTACCATTTTTTTTATCACACAATATGAAGATAACATTCAAATATGAATAGAATATTCATGTACATTGGAAAATTTGATATTCTACTTACATTTACCTATAAATATAATAGAAAATAGAAATATCGATACCAGAAAATCGGGAAAAATGTAATTGCAAAGCCAAAGTGAACTTAAACAAAATGCTGACAAATAGAGACAAAAAAAGTACTCATTCCTTACTAGTCAGCGTAAGTTGTCTTTTAACTAGGTATATCTCTGAAACTAACCTAACAAAATCATGTAGCATTCTAAAATTTAGAATTCTTGTCAATGAGTTCGACTTCTTCTCATTTTGAAGCTTTTGCAAAATTCCACATTAAATCACCACTGTTTACTCTAATCTACTCATTCTTCAATAATTCCTCTGAATTATCATTTACAACAAATTGTAGGTTCGTCAGTGCATCAACAACAGACCGTTCATCTTTCATTAAATCATACATTTCCATTGTTTTGTGTTGTTCAATTTGCCCATTACTTTCGAAATCATGAGAATCAATGAATGGCCTAACATTATGTTGAGCATAAATGTTTTGCCCCAAGTGAATTTTGTCTTTCCATCCTCAATTTGCGCTGAGTCATGGTAAGCCTATTAATTTTTTTTCTGTTGAATCTCTGGTAAATTTTAGGAAGAAACAGCTTTAGCTTTCAGCATTGTATAAAGAAACATATATTAAACAATGCCTTCAGTTAGGGAGCCTTCATATCATATGCTGCAATGTTGACCTGGAAAGATGAAAAAGTCATTGAAAATATTTAAAAAAATCATTTACCTGTAGCAAGATGATCAAAATGAAGCAAACAAACTACCTTATTAAACGTAACATAGTCCTCCTTTGCGTAATTTCTGCAAAAAACGTTTTTTCAGTCCTCAACTAATATAACCTTTCTTTGTAAATTGATGGAAATGTATGTTCCTATTGCTGCCTTTCCTTGAGGAGCAATTAAGAACACAACAATTAGTGGTATACACCCTTGGTAATAGTACTTTTCCACTCGATTTCAATAATTTTTCCTATTCACATAGTCCAAAGATAGCTCTCAACCTAAAACTTGAAAAACTCTCAAATATCACTTGAACTGAATGTCACTGATATAAATACCTTTACCATTATTTTCCAACGGCAATTCTGCAATTCAGGAAAAAAATTACGGCAAATATATCAAAAGAAGCAAAAATATTGCTTGATTCTATCAATATTTACGTGTAAAATTTGTTTTTATTACTTGTTTTCTAGGTTCGATATTTATCCGCTAGGTGCCGTCTAATTATTTGGAATCGCCAATAAGTCACAGAATATCTATCCTTAGATATTCTGTGCATAAGTACTTTTCACAGAAATAATAAACAAAAATATTCCGATATTCCATTGTACCTTGAAATTAATGGGTTTTGTTAATTTCGATCTAATTTTTTATCTTTGTTTGCTGCTTTCTACAAACAAAATGTTTTCTTGTATTTATATAAATGTTTGCAATATTTTTTAATGAGCATGATGTAGTGGTCATCGTTCATGTCATGTTCGTTCCTGAAATGATTTCAGAAATAATATTAATTTATTCTGATATTTTTGCACAATTCAAATTTCAAACATTTTTCAGCCTTTTTGTAAATATTCATAACGGAAGAACTCGGATATTTCTGGCCTTCAAGAGATTTCAAGTTTGCTTGAATTCAAGTAATTTCTGTTACCGAAAAGTACTGAAATACATTGTTCACAACTAATTTTTCTAGTTAGCCTAAAACTTACAGAACCACCAATGAAAGTGATCACATGGGAACTTTAAATTGATATACTATCACATAATCATATTCAAATGCATAATTATGTTGTTCTAGAAAAGTTTCATCAAATTCAGTTCTTGAATGTTGTGCAGTTTCTTTTGACAGTAATTTTTGGTTGGTTAACGCTCGTTTAGTAATTGTTTGGGAGGATTTTAGAGGGAAGTTGAATTCAATATATAAATTTCTTCTGAAGGAATACAATTCCCTGCTCGTTCACTTCTGACTTCAGCATGTTGAAGATGCTGTAGCTTAGGACCTGAGTTGATAGGCAGTTTTCTTCATATGTTGATCTCAGAACCACCCCTGAAATATATGAACGTTAAATTCGGACACTAATTGAAATAAGAAAAAATGAGTAAGAAAAAGAAAATTCTTTGCCTTTACGAAGGCACATCGAGAACATTTTTGAAACATAGATGAATTCAAAATAGTAATCATCGAAATGAATACCATTTTCAATTCCCAGGCTCAGAGATCTTTTATCATGAGGTTGGAGAAATGATATTAGATTTTTGAGGCCCAACAAGGCCGAAACCGGTATATCTCTCATCTCAGTGACAAAATCTAATATCATTTCTCCAACGTCATGATAAAAGAACTCTGAGCCTGGGAATTGAAAATGGTATTCATTTCGATGATTACTATTTTGAATTCATCTATGTTTCAAAAAATGAGTACTCTCATATTTCAATCTCTGCACTTGAATGCTGGGAAATGCAGATGGTAAACAATCTCACTTGTAAATTTCATCAAAAGTTTTCGAGCAAAATGTTCCTAGCCCTATAAACTATCACTTAGTTTCCACTCAGTTCCATTTAACGCTTTGATCCAAGCTTCCCTCCTTTTGAAATCGGTTGTCAAACTGAAATGAGATTTATTATTATGGAAATAAGCACAGATAAAGTAGCATTAGAAGAAAAATCCAACTCTAATTAGCTCAACATCATTTTTCACCACGCCTATGACTGAGATCATTGAAGTTCATTTCATATAAAAAATGATATTTATCCAGATTCAACTACACGATGGTGTTTTTAGGTGCTTTTGAACAACCAAAAGCCACAAAAATGACCATTCTCAAGTCGATACACGCTGCAAAAAGTACCAAATCAAGAACTCAAATTTGACAATAATTGTCGAATGATCACTAGAATTGATCGAGAACAACTGATTCCAGAATCGAGGGAGCCAATACATTCAAAATCTGATAATATCATCTTTTTTTATTCCTGCTGGGAAAAAACATCTGTATTGAAGAAAACGTTGAAAGTGGATAACATATGCATGCATAATTCTGATAAAAATAATTATCATTGAGAACATCTTCAGTTGTAGAATAAATTTGAGATTTCCATAATGTGCGTTAATTTTTTTTTGGCAGTGTATGTACAAAAGAGAGAGTGTCTATTCATGTGTTGCCATGCAAGTTATCTTCTGGGCAGAGATGAGGCCAAGAGGTTCCTAGAGCCGGAACAATGTTGGATGTAGCCCAAAGATAATTGGGAAAGATGCACAATAGAACCTTAGATCAAGGTGTATTTTAGGTCGGATGACCTTGCACCCTTCCTCAAATCTAATTCTCCTACTTTAATTTCCATGAAAATTGTTTCAGGTATCAAATGATGCTACTTGCGTACCTTTTTCAAAATCGTTGAAAAGGTGATCAAGACAAGTAGTTGAATGATGGCTTACGTTTGTTGATTCTTCAGCATATCGGAGGTATTTAAAGAACTTTGTTGCAGGTCTCCAGTTTCCAGGGATGAGGGAAGTTGTGAAATGGCCATGGTCAAAGGAGAAGATGTCGAAATTGCTGAACAATTTATAGATGGGAATCGAGTTTACGACAGAGCTGATTTCATACTGAAAGTTGAAGATAACCGCAGTGGCCTCAATGAAATTGATGAGATAAATGGTTCTTTCTCTATCACAGACGAAAATCCTATAACAAATGAAGTAAATTTACAGCAACATAGGTGCGATGTTTGCCAGTTTTCCTTCAAGAACAAATACAATCTCGAAAAACATATTAACTTCGTTCATTCGAATTCGAAGAGACATGAATGTAACTTGTGTAGTTTTGCATCAAAACAGAAGAAGAACCTAAAAGCACATATAGATTCAGTTCATTTAAACTTAAAAGAACACAAGTGTCACTTGTGTTATTTCGCCTCTAATCGGAAGATATATCTGAAAAACCACATAGATTCAGTTCATTTGAACATAAAACGACACAAGTGTCATTTGTGTGAATATGTTTCAAATATAAAAAATCATCTCAAAGCACACATCGATTCAGTTCATTTGAACATAAAACAACACAAGTGTCATTTGTGTGATTTTGCTGCTTATCATAAAACACATCTGAAAAGTCACATATATGCAGTTCATTTAAACTTAAAACAACACAAGTGTCACTTGTGTGATTTTGCTAGTAATCAGAAGAAATATCTGAAAAACCACATAGATGCAGTTCATTTGAACATTAAACGACACAAGTGTCATTTGTGTGAATATGCTTCAAATGAGATAGATAGTCTGAAAAAGCACATCGATTCAGTTCATTTCAACCTGAAGCAGCATAAGTGTCATTTGTGTGAATATGCTGCTAATCAAAAGAAGTATCTGAAAAACCACATAGATTCAGTCCATTTAAACATGATACGACACAAGTGTCATTCGTGTGAATATGCTTCAAATAGAAAGGACCATCTCAAAAATCATATCGTGTCAGTTCATTCGAACCTGAAGAGACACAAGTGCCATTTATGTAATTTTGCTTCGAATTATAAAGCTAGCCTCAAAAGTCATATGAAGTCGTTTCATTCAAATTCAGATCAACTCTGATGATGTTGTTCATTTGAATTTACTACAAAATGTAAAACTGATTTTAAAATTCACATACAACATTCTCATTTTTTCTGTAATTTTAATTAATTTCACTTTTATTTTTGTGATTCTTGATAATGGTGTATTTTTTTAAACGTTATTTGGGCTGTTTCCATTATCTATGTGGTTGGTTGTTGCCGACGTTTCGGCAAGCATTCGCCTGCCTTCTACAGGGTGTTGTTGGTTCTGGGAAGGACCGGTTCTTGCCAAACTTGTTCTGACTGGACTTGTGCGCTCCATACTTCTTCAGTTTCGCAATTACAGTGTGGGGATTCGAACACGAGTTATCCGATTTGCAATTTCCGAAATTCCACTCACTCTGAGATCTTGAGATAAAGTCAAGGTGACCTCTACCACAAAAAGTATAATTAATATATAACTTAAATTGTATAATTCCCTGCTTCGGCAGACTAGTGGTTAGAGTGAGTGGAATTTCGGAAATTGCAAATCGGATAACTCGCGTTCGAATCACCACACTGTAATTGCGAAATTGAAAAAACACACAAGTCCAGACAGAACAAGTTTGGCAAGAACCGGTCCTTCACTTTTGCGACAAAAATTTAAAAGCAAAAATTTATAGTATTCCATTAAATGTTGATGTTTAAAAAAAAAAAATAGTGTGTGGTTTTATTGCGTATTCTCCTCATCCCATATATGTGTTTATTATAAAAATTTATAGTTGAAGTTCTTGAGAAACAGGATCCAAGATTCCAAGAATGGCTGTGTTCAGCGGAAAGAGCAGTTGTAAATCTGATCACTGATCCTAAAGTTATTAAATGGCGAATTCCTGAACAGTCAGAACAGTGAAATTTGTATCAACATAACTTAACTGTATTTTGGTGTCAATATTTGAATTTTGAGAACGGCTAGTAACCAGACTACTTCCGATCTGATTTCAATGACTCTGCTAATGAATAATAGGTATAATATGATCAAGCGGAATTTAACTGAGCAGCCCTATGGCTCCCCTCTGCGTGAGCATCTGTATTCATTAATGTATTTACCAGTATTTAAAATAAATTCACGGTAACAATCTAAACGGTGACTAAACTATAACTAGTTTAAATGTATGTTTGAAAAAAAATAATCGTATCAAAGGTTGAAAATAATAATTGGAGGACTTGAGAAACAGGTTTCATTGGAATACTAAGAATCTGTCATAATTGGTGAGTTGCGCCACCTACAATTGATTAATCGAAACATTCCTCATATTCTCAAGTTGGCGAAACAAAATCCAATCAGAGTACACACGATAAATTTCTTACTTTCAATTAACTGTTGTAACCAAAACGAGTATTCAGGCCTTCGTAAATTCTTTAAAAGGACAGGTTGCTGGCTGTTCCGCAAAGGGATTAAAAAATGTCTATAGGCGATGGAAAATAAGCGCTACGCACCCTGGTGACAATCTCAGTAACTACAAATGTTGACATAGTTCTTGTTCTCGTTCTATGTATTTGTGCGATTAATGTGATTATTCGTGTTTTGAAGTCATTTTAGAAAGTATGAATCGTTCGAATCCCTATTGTTCAGTTCTTCAGTGTTCTTCCTGAGAAAAAAAAGATTAAATATCAATTTCCATGCTTTCCCTCAATCTGGTGATAAATATCGTGTTTGGGTAAAAGGTGAAATTGGGGAGTTGTGTGTTGAATAATAATAATAAAGTTTATTTCGAAAAGTAAACGAAAAACATCACAGAGGTGAATTATATTACAACCTGTTCGTGACTTTAAAGTAAAAATAATTCTTAGTATTGTTCCTTGAGGTAGAACAAAAATACAACATAAAAATATTCTGTTTATATTCCAGGAGGGACAATGTTCGGGTATTGTTTTTGTCGTAATTGGGTATAGTTTTTTTTTGTCACATTCGAGTATCACTTCTTGTCTTCATCAGGTATTATTCTGTCGTGTTCGGGTTTTTTTTTCTTCTAATCGGTATTTTTTAGTCTCTTTCCTTTTTTTTTATATTATATGAGAGTCGGAACTAGGTTTCTATTGTTCAATTATTATTTATCAATCTGTGTATTATTTGTCTATTTCCATGGTTCATCCAAGCCTTCAATTGTCTTTTAAATTTCTTAATATTTGTTATATTTTTTATATGATCAGGAATTGTATTGAAAATTTTTGGTGCAAGATATGCGAAACTTCTTTGGCCTATACTTTTGTTACACATAAATGGTGGGTAAGTATATCTTCCTCTAGTGGTATAGTCATGATTTAATGTTGCCATGGGTATCCTTCCCAAGATGACGTTTGACAGGATCTTCAAAGCATACAATTGCCTTACATCTGGTACTTTTGCTTCTTCAAACAACCTTTGGCTTGAAAAAGTACGGTTTTTCTTATGAACTATTTTCAAAAACCATTTCTGGATGATTTCTAACGGTTTGATGTGGATATTATATGTACCACCCCATCCAACTATCCCGTAGGTGATCTGGGACTCAACCAAGGCTTGATAGAAAATTTTTAAATGCTTTTTTGAGATCAGATGATTACTCAAATACCTGAACTTAAAAAGAAGATTTCTTAGCTTGTTCACAACATTTTTTATATGTTCGCTCCATATCATTTGTGTATCAATTGTTATTCCTAGATGTTTCATGTACTTTGTTTCAGCTATATATATTCCATTATCAAAAACAAGATCTCCCAGATCTGGAAGGCTCGAGGCATAAGAGCTGAACACCATATATTTAGTCTTGTCGATATTTAATGTTATTTTATTATGCTTGAACCAATTTATTATTTGTGGAAATTCTATTTGAACTTTTTCTCTCAATTCACCTCATGTTTTACCTTGATATTGGATAACGGCATCATCAGCAAAGCAGATCGCACCTTCAGACATTTTGAGTAAGCTATTTATATAAATGAGAAATAGAACAGGACCCAAGACGGTACCTTGTGAAACTCCGTATGTAATTTTCTCTTCTTGGCTCCTTGTTTCTCCAATCTCCACAACCTATTTTCTATTTGATAAATAGCTTTTCAATAATTTGTACATCGAACCTCTAAATCCATAAATTTTAAATTTTTTGAGCAGTCGAATATGGCACACTGTATCAAATGCCTTACATAAATCTATAAATATACAAAGTGAAGGGATCGTTTTATCCAGACTTTCGTAAAGCTTTCCTGTTAGTTCTCTTATGGCATCTTCGGTTGATTTTCCTTCAATAAATCCGTATTGTTTTTTGTCAATGATATTAAATTTTTTTAGGTAACCCATAATGCGTGTTTTTATAGCCTTTTCAACTATCTTTGCCAGGTTCGATATCAGAGAGATGGGTCTGTAGTTCGTAACTTCAGATCGGTCTCCGCATTTGTATACTGGCTTGATTATACCTTCCTTCAACGTATCAGGAAAACATTCTTTCTCAAAACAGTAGTTTATGAGATAGGCTAAAGGTGCCGCTATCTCCATTTTGATCTCTTTCAAAATTTCAGCTCTTATGGAATCATGACCAGCAGCTTTTCGCGACTTTAGCTGACCTATGATATCTTGCACTTCTATAGTGTCGACGGGAAATAAGTAGAATGAATTACCTTGAAAAGTATCTATTTCTTTATACTCTTTAGGTGGATCGATTCTATCAGCATAAATTTTTCCTATACCACTGAAATGTTTATTGAATAAATTAGCTATTTCTGTCTTATCTTCATAGTGAACTGCTTCATACTTGATTTGTTGGATTTCTATTTTAGTATCTTTCGGACTTCCGCTCAAATAATTCATACCTTTCCACATAGCCTTAGATTCATTTTGAGTTCCACATATTATTTTCTGTACCTAGTCTTGCTTTGAATTATTTATTAGTTTTCGAGTTTGATTCTTACATTTATTATATTTAGATTTCAAGGTTATATTATTGGATCTTTTTTTAACTGCATATAGAAATTATTTTTTATATTAATTGCTTTTATTATACTAGGACTAATCCATTTTTTACGAGAAGACTCATTATTTTTTATAATTACGGAATGTGCGTTTTTATTTATATGATTATTTAAAATTTCAATAAAGGAGCAAGTCATGTCATTCACGTTCTCTTTTTCACACATTAGTGACCATGTTCTCTTAATTTCACATGGTTTATATATTTCTTCACCCTTTTTTTCTCGTTTTTATGTAACAGAGTTTTATGTTCTGAATCTATAATCAAAATGGTTGGAAAATGATCAGTAATAAGATATTGCAATACGTATCCGTTTATATGATCTAATCGGTTTTCGAGATTTACTTTTCTTAGGAATATATGATCTATGCAGGAATTTCCGTCAGGTCTAGTGCATTCATTTATGATGGACATGTAACCGAAAGAATATAAAGTATTTTTATATTCGTCAACAAATTCATCATCTGCAAACAAATTGATATTCATCTCACCGATCAGCATGTGTGTTTCAGACTGGCACTTACTCTCCAAATAATTATAAAGTTCTTTATTGAAGGCATACACAGATGTATTAGGCGATCTATAAATAGCTGTCATTGTAAGATTATTTTCACCAGTTACATTTACTTCTATTGTCATGCTTTCACCCAAAGGTATTAAATTATAGGTAAATTCTATATCTTCCCTCATATAAATCAAAACCCCGTCGTTCCTGAATTTCCCTTCGTTATAAATTGTTCGATATCCAGCAATATTGAAAATGTGTATGTTTGTTAAAAATTGAGCCCCTCAGACGTCATCCTCAACTACGCCTATGGTCCGAACGCACCGAAACGTCAACTCGATCTCTGCAACTCGATGAACAGCTGATTGACGTCAGAACTGACCTACCTCTATGGACTAACCTAGTGACAGATCAACTCATGCTCGTTATTAATTGTAACAATCAATCAATCTGCCCTTTTCTGTATCGACTCTCTCTGAAGATCAGATCGCTCTTGTACTTCTCTTGTGAAATTAGAATTCTCAAAAAGTCACCTCGCAAATTAATTGTACATCTCGTTCATTTTTGGAAGTAATCATTTAGGTAAGTGAGCATTTCTCAAAGTCATCTCTCATTAATGCATATTTAATGTTATTTTCCTGCTTTTTATAAAGTTTGAAAATGTGTCCACGTTTTAGATCATAAAATCTATAAAAATACTGGTAATCCTCTATCATTTTACTCTCAGAAAATCTCTATTGCATTTAACTAATGGAATTGACTCCTCTAAGATACATATTTTGGTATATTTTGCTGTTCTCATGATTTTTCAGATTTCTCTAGACTTTTCACAGTGGAAATACTAGTTGATTGCTCCCAAAAATGAACATTATTTGTGGTAATGAGTTTTGATTCATTATATTCTCATGTGCACCTCATTATCTCAGTGTAGTCATCTCATTTCTCAATCATGCACTTCTCATTAAATTTGCTAATTATTTTTCTCGAGTTTCAGATGAATGAACGATCTCAAGCATAAGGGTGAATCATGGAGTCAGTCTTCTCTCTCAATAAACTCAACTCAACTTCTCTGAAATATTTGAACGATCAAGTAATTCACACATTGAACCTGATTGACAGTCTCAATCCCTGCTTCACCTTGAGCAGTCTCCTCAAGTACTGCCCACATGATTAGATTGGTATGAACTCCTCAGTATAACTAAGAAATTCTCAAGTTCATTCATCGGAAACATTTAGCAAGTGGCAACTCAAGCTCTCAGCTTCAAACAAATCAAAGGGTTGGTGATTTACACTCATACAATGTACTCTCATATTGTCATTCTCATAATTATCAATTGTAACTCTTATTTTTCTGATGAACACTAACCCTGCTTGCTAAAAGTAGTTTGTCACTGTAAATTTTGTCTCAATTGATTAATTAGCCTTCTCGTTACAGAACTACGTTATAGATCATAATTATTGATTTCTCAACTTTGATATTCTCATATTGTAATGCTCTCAATGAAGACCAGACTTAGACTATTAAGTTTTCAATACATGTACTCCTCTAAGGCCTAATCTCACTTTATTACAACTCAGACTACTCTAACAATTCACTATTGAACCTTTTGTTTTTCTGATGAGATAAAGAGGCTCTCGCAATAAATTTCATTTGCATCATCACTGTAAACTCTGTGTTTAATTTTGAATTAATGGAACTCTCTCAAAGTCTAAGTCTGACTTCATCTGACCTCTCATTTTGAACTTCTCTAGATTACCTCTGTTTTTGGTTGGATAATTCACTCTGAGTTTTAAAGATGACTTTAATATTGTATTTTTTACTGTATTAACTTCATGCGGGTGACTTATTCATTTTTTGATTGTGAATGATGTCAATAAATGTTTTTAGAATACCATCTCTAACTCAATTATCTATACAGTCCTAAACTTTATTTTCCAAAATCAGAACATCCCCGATTTTATACAATGTTCTTTATTTGAAATGTTTCTGATAACACTATTATATCAAATTTAAATGAGAGGGTATCCAACACCAGCAGTAATTCATCATGGTTTTTTGCGATACTTCTAATGTTGACATGAAATATCTCAAATTTACTCTGCTTATATATGGATTCATGTTCTCCATCACTTAATGAATAAACGAACTAAACACAACGAAACATTAAATTATTTAACATAACCTTAGGATTTCGCGAAGCCGGTTCTCAACTTTCTGCCTGTCTTGGGTTCTTTTTTGGGTGGTGATTTCTTCTTAGGGTTTTTGTAAGTTCCTTGAATTTTTTGGCAGCCAAGAGGTGTAGAACATGGAGTCTCTGCAGTTGCAGCACTAGGTTCTTTCGTATCTTCCACAGTTTCCCAGTCCGTTTCGGTATCTTCTGAATTCTTGTTGTGAACTTTTCCTCGAGACTGATAAACTCTCCGGTGCTGACGGTGTTCGGGGTGCACTATGAGGTCTATCCTCTTGCTAATTGTTTTTCAGATCTTCTACCGTATATTCCCTTGTTCCAACCACTAGGCGGTTACCACGTATGTATGATTTAAGAGATGAATTTGCTCTAGCTTGGAGAAGATTCGTTCTTAATATTTGAAATCACCTCGTTGATTTTCAGTCAAATCATTCGAAATGCTGACAGGTGTCTCTCTCAAATGCTTTGCTTTCGAAAATATAGTTCTTTTCTTGAATGTTGAAACCAGTTCAACCTTGATAGGGGTGTACAAAATCGGGGTTATTCTGATTTTGGAAAATAAAGTTTAGGACTGTATCCAGATAATTGAGTTAGAGATGGTATTGTAAAAACATTTATTGACATCATTCACAATCATAAAATGAATAAGTCACCCGCATGAAGTTAATACAGTAAAAAATACAATATTAAAGTCATCTTTAAAACTCAGAGTGAATTATCCAACTAAAAACAGAGGTAATCTAGAGAAGTTCAAAATGAGAGGTCAGATGAAGTCAGACTTAGACTTTGAGAGAGTTCCATTAATTCAAAATTAAACACAGAGTTTACAGTGATGATGCAAATGAAAATTTATTGCGAGAGCCTCTTTATCTCATCAGAAAAACAAAAGGTTCAATAGTGAATTGTTAGAGTAGTCTGAGTTGTAATAAAGTGAGATTAGGCCTTAGAGGAGTACATGTATTGAAAACTTAATAGTCTAAGTCTGGTCTTCATTGAGAGCATTACAATATGAGAATATCAAAGTTGAGAAATCAATAATTATGATCTATAACGTAGTTCTGTAACGAGAAGGCTTATTAATCAATTGAGACAAAATTTACAGTGACAAACTACTTTTAGCAAGCAGGGTTAGTGTTCATCAGAAAAATAAGAGTTACAATTGATAATTATGAGAATGACAATATGAGAGTACATTGTATGAGTGTAAATCACCAACCCTTTGATTTGTTTGAAGCTGAAAGCTTGAGTTGCCACTTGCTAAATGTTTCCGATGAATGAACTTGAGAATTTCTTAGTTATAATGAGGAGATCATACCAATTTAATCATGTGGGCAATATTTGAGGAGACTGCTCAAGGTGAAGCAGGGATTGAGACTGTCAATCAGGTACAATGTGTGAATTACTTGATCGTTCAAATATTTCAGAGAAGTTGAGTTGATTTTATTGAGAGAGAAGACTGATTCCATGATTCACCCTTATGCTTGAGATCGTTCATTCATCTGAAACTCGAGAAAAATAATTAGCAAGTTTAATGAGAAGTGCATGATTGAGAAATGAGATGACTACATTGAGATAATGAGGTGCACATGAGAATATAATGAATCAAAACTCATTACCACAAATAATGTTCATTTCTGGAGCAATCAATTATTATTTCCACTGTGAAAAGTCTAGAGAAATCTGAAAAATCATGAGAACAGCAAAATATATCAAAATATGTATCTTAGAGGAGTCAATTCCATTAGTTAAATGCAATAGAGATTTTCTGAGAATATAGTGAGAGAGGATTACCAGTATTTTTATAGATTTTTATGATCTAAAACGTGGACACATTTTCAAACTTTATAAAAAGCAGGAAAATAACATAAAATATGCATTAATGAGAGATGACTTTGAGAAGTACTCACTTACCTAATTGATTGCTTCCAAAAATGAACGAGATGAACAATTAATTTTAGAGGTGACTTTGAAAATTCTAATTTCACAAGAGAAGGTCTGATCATCAGAGAGATTCGATACAGAAAAGGATTGATTAATTGATACAATTAATAATGAGCATGAGTTGATCTGTCAGAAGGTTAGTTCATAGAGGTAGGTCAGTTTTGACGTCAATCAGCTGTTCATCGAGTTGCATGAGTGGGCGTGGCGCTGCGAGACGTAACCATAGGCGTAACTGAGGATGAGGTCTGAGGGGGCAATGCTCAATTTTTAACAATGTGAAAAGTCTAAAGAAATCTGAAAAATCTATGAGAACAGCAAAATATATCAAAATATATATATCTTAGAGGAGTCAATTCCATTAGTTAAATGCAATAGAGATTTTCTGAGAATATAGTGAGAGAGGATTACCAGTATTTTTATAGATTTTTATGATCTAAAACGTGGACACATTTTCAAACTTTATAAGAAGCAGGAAAATAACATTAAATATGCATTAATGAGAGATGACTTTGAGAAAGGCTCACTTACCTAATTGATTGCTTCCAAAAATGAACGAGATGTACAATTAATTTGCGAGGTGACTTTTTGAAAATTCTAATTTCACAAGAGAGGTCTGATCTTCAGAGAGAGTCGATACAGAAAGGGTAGAATTGATTGATTGTTACAATTAATAACGAACATGAGTTAATCTGTCAACTAATTAACATAGAATTAGGTTAAGTTCATAGAGATGAGAAGTCGTCTTGACGTTTCGGTGCGTTCGGACCATAGGCGTAGTTGAGGATGACGTCTGAGGGGCTCAATTTTTAACAAAGGGAATTTTCAGTTTTTTCCAATCTATAGCAATCACTTATGTCTGCTTCTGTCAATTTAACCTCCAACAATCTATGTAACTCATCATAAATTATCTCTGGCGCAACTTTGCGGGGTTTTCAACCCAAAGATTATTACATTGTTCTTCCTATGGATTCGATCAATGCTCTCAATAATCTCTCTAAGTGTGAAATTTTCTCTTTCCAGTTGGTCAATTCTATTTTTGAGGAATGAATCTCTAGCACTAATCTTGTTTTGGTAGCTGCGATTGAGCTCTGTACTTCCTTCTTGCTCCGGATTATTTCTTCGTATAATTGCTTCAGCGTGAAGTTAGTATCTGAAGTGATTGTTTCCCCCGTCATTACAAACTGAATACAACCGTGCATGGTAGCCTTTAGAATAAGATTTCTTTCCTCACAGTGGACATATGCAGGTTTTGTTTACTTTGATCGATATTCCCAGCCAAATTCGAAACCTTGGTTATTAACTCCTTTTTATAGTAATATGAAAACAATTCACAGAAATTTACTCCTGTGCACTATTTTTTTTTTGGAAATGATACACAAATTTAGATCACTCAACTTTATAATCACTTTATGTTAATTTTTACTACAGAACGCAACTCGAAGATGTTCACCTCAATCGAACGTACATAGGTACATGATAATTCTCAATTCTGAATTCGAACTTCAGCTACAACGAAATCTGGAAATCCGAATGGGATGTATGTTCACTATCTAATAAAGATCTCATATCTGATCCATCGAATAAAGTTCCTGGTTTTAACCTTCCCAGGAGAATATGGTCCCTTCTTAATCGAATAAGAACAGGTCATGGTCGTACCAACAGCATGCTTTTCAAGTGGAATTCGGTTGATAGTCCTAATTGTGAATGTGGTGAATCAGAGGAAACAGTTGAACACCTAATTAATAATTGTTCGATTTATAAATTCCAAGATGGCATTAGGGCCATACACAATATATCAAACTCATTTTTGCAATGGGTTGAAAATTTCAGATCAATTTGATGAAGTATAAATTGAATTCTCTTGCTGTTCTGGCTTTTTTTATTTTCAGGTTGGAGTTTGTGTTTGGAAATCCTTCCTCCGAAGAGCCGTCCCGCTGATCGTGATGTCCTTCTATATAGAATATTCAGATACAACAATTCTATTTTATTTTTTTAACGGGGAGACAGGTTTTTTCGGCTGAGGTTTTTTCCCCTGGCTCTATAGTATCGTATAATACTGGTGATGAAAGTATCGTATGATACTATAGTATCATACGAAGAATGTTGTGGTACCCCGTTCCTTTTTTTACCTCAGCTTAGGTTCTTTTTGTTTCAACATTTATTGTATTATTTTAGCTCTCTTATTCAAAAGAATATATATAATTCTCAGAACGAGCTAGCTACATTCAAAACCAGCTCATAAAATCGCGATTATCGCCAAATATCGGGATTATTTATATTCAAAGTTTTTTCTAAAATAGATCGTTGCTTTAGGATATTTTACGCTGCGAATGTCAATGCAGATGACTTCATTTGTGGAATTCGTCTTCCAGAAACCATTGGCTCAATCTTCAGCCTTTGGTGTCTTGTATAAAAACATGAAAACTTTATTCTTTTCTTCGAAATGTAGTCGACTTTGGAATGGAATGGATCAACAAAAAGCTAGGCAAAATGGGAAAAACCATTTACTAGAAATATAAAAGTATGATCCCTGCATTATATGGATGACGATTATTTTTATCAAGGTAAGCACCAATACACAAGAAATTTCAGGTTAGATTTGTAGGGATATTCTAATCGTTTACAGATTTCAGTTCCAAACAAAGTAAGTTTCTTAAGAAGACTGATTTACCTTCCAGAATCATAATAGGAGGGTCCTCAATTATATTTGATAATTCATTCGTCAAGCCATAGCTGATGTGTATTTTTTTTACAATACCTAACTAATCGTATGTATTTCGTTGTCAAGAATTTTGTGAGAAATAAGAAATTACCTAAATGAATTAAATTGTATATCAAAATGATATATGATTTTCTGTAGTATTCCTAGAAAATATTCAATTCACTTGTATTCGTTATACTAATGTTTTAATAGTTTTTGCTGTTCATTTCAGTTTGATTTCTTGGGTTTTTTCCTGTAGGGCATGAGGACTTATCATTATCATTACTTTGCAGGGTAATGTAGAATCAACAATTCAGGTAGATAATAAACATTTCAACTCATGTTTACTACTCTTACAAATAGCATGAAACATCTTTTGAAATAAGTATTTCTTTTCTCTTCACCAAGACTCTCAAGTCTTTGCATTTCTCCGAACTGTCCCTCTATTTCATTTTCGATCTCCAACTCTTCAGCAATAATGATCCCCTTCATCGTTGTGTACTACCACTGCTATTCCAAGGCTTGTTGAATTCAGCTATTTTGTTAACTTATTTGGTGTTGGGTTGCTGGCATTTGAATACTGCCAATAGGTATCCAACTGAATTTAACAGAAATATTTACACAGTATTAAAACAAATGATAATTCCTTCCGCCTTCACAAAAAGTGACGATATTTACACAGTATTACACTCCTTCACTATAGAAATAAAAAAGTTTTGATATTGAATGTAAATTCAAATTTAATCAAGGCGAATATGCACATAAAACGGAAAACTTAAATGTCAATATTTATGGTTCTACTACTTGCCACCTTGGCGCTGCGATCTTAAATTCTACGCCTATGATTATAAGGGGCGTAGGGTTCTTTGAGCGAAAATGTTGGTAGTAATTACGAATTATGTTGGCGAACTTAGTTGTCATTTTTAGACAAGAAATCCAGTTTTCAGTAGTTTCATGATTTTTTTCTGATTTTTTTTGTCTGAAATAACAATTTCCTTAGCTGGAAGTTTTCGGTAAAAGAAACTGACACCTCGATAGGTATAAAACTACATTTTAGAAGTATTCTAAAACAGGTACTGGTCTAAAAGTGTAAGAGAACGATGATCCAAACGTTTATTGTAAATCTGGTGTGATGTGTAATGAAATCAAAACCGATTTCAAGCGAATAACCTGGTCCTCATTGGTAATTACCAAGTAGGACCAACTGCATTCAAGCGACTTCGGTCATTGTAGGTTATAATCATTTTACAAGGGATATCCCTGAAGACTATAACCGTAGATAACCGCAGGCAGGACCGTAGATAACCGCGGTCATTACTGGTTATTCGCTTGAAATCGGTTCAAGTTATTAAATCCGTTGTGTTTGTGAAAGTAGAAGAATTATCAAACAATATGATGGAAACTGTTGGAAACCTGATTGAAAATGAAGGAAAGGACTTTGTCAGTGATAGGTGAGTACAATTTTCATTTCGTTATCTCATGCCACGAATCGACAGAAATATTGCTAAAATAAATGAATTGCTAGAAGGTCCGAGGTTCTTAGAGCCGAGACAAGTGTTGGACTAGGCCCCAGAAATATGTTTGAGTGATTTGAGACATCTCTACCTGCCTGGAATACAGTGTGGGGATGCACAGTAAAACTTTAGATCGAGGCGTATTTGAGGTCAGTCGACCTTACGCCCTTCCTCAAATCTAATTCTCCCTCTTGAATTTCTATGAAATCTGTTTCTGATATCAAATGTTGCTACCAGCTCACCATTTTCAAAATCAGTGAAAACATTGACAAGAGAAGCTGAATGATGAGTTAGTTTGTAAGGTCGTTAATTAGCATAACGAAGATAATTGAGCAGATTTGTTGCAGGGCTCAAGTTTCCAGCGATGAGGAAAGTTGTAAAACCGAAATGGTCAAAGAAGAAGATGTCGATATTGCTGAACAATTCATCGATGGGAATCTAGTTTACGAAAAAGCTGAATTTATATCAAAAGTTGAAGATAACCGCAGTGGCCTCAACGAAATTGATGAGAAAAATGGTTCTTTCTCTATCGCGGACAAAAATCCTATAACAAATGAAGTAAATTTACAGCAACATAGGTGCGATGTTTGCCAGTTTTCCTCTGAGAACAAATACAATCACCAAAAACATATTAACTCCGTTCATTCAAATTTGAGGAGATATGAATGTAACTTATGTAGTTTTGCATCGAAACAAAAAAAGCACCTAAAAGCACATATAGATTCAGTTCATTTAAATTTGAGACAACACAAATGTCACTTATGTGAGTTTGCTGCTAATAAAAAGATACATCTGAAAAACCACATAAATGCAGTCCATTTAAACTTAAAACAACACAAGTGCCACCTATGTGATTTTGCTGCTAATCGGAAGACATGTCTGAAAATCCACATAGATTCAGTTCATTTAAACTTGAAACTGCACAAATGTCACCTTTGTGATTATGCTGCTAATCAGAAGATACATCTGAAATACCACATAGATGCAGTTCATTTAAACTTGAAACGACACAAGTGTCACCTTTGTGATTTTGCTGCTAATCGCAAGATATCTTTGAAAACACACATAAATTCAGTTCATTTAAACTTAAAACAACACGAGTGCCACCTATGTGATTTTGCTGCTAATGAAAAGATATATCTGAAAAACCACATAGATGCTGTTCATTTAAACATGAAACGACACAAGTGTCATTTATGTGAATATGCTTCAAATATAAAGAAGCATCTCAAATCACATATCGATTCAGTTCATTTAAATTTAAAACCGAACAAGTGCCACTTATGCGCATATGCTTGCAGTGACAAGAGAAATCTGAAAAAACATATCGACTCAGTTCATTCGAACCTGAAGAGACACAAGTGTCATTTGTGTAATTTTGCTTCGAAATATAAATTTAGCCTTAATAAACATATGAAGTCGTTACATTCGAATTTAGATAAACTCTGATGATGTTGTTTCTTTGAATTTACTTCAAAATGTAAAACTGATTTTAAATCTCACCATTCTCATTTCATCTGAAAGTATTATTAATTTCACTTCTGTAATCACGTCACAAATTTAAGTTTATAGTTTTCCATTAAATGTTGATGTTTACAAAAATAAATAATGTGTGGTTTTCATAGTATATTCTCCTCATCCCATATATGTGTTTATTATGAAAATTTATAGTTGAATTTCTTGAGAAACAGGAACAGAGATTCCAAGAATGGCTGCGTTCAGCTGAAAGAGCAGTTGCGAATCTGATCACTGATTCTAAAGTGATCAGATTGGGAATTCCTGAAATGTGACATTCTATCAACATAACTTGTCTGTACTGCGTGTTAATTGAAAAGGGCGTATCTGCAAAAAACACTTTTGAGATATTTGACTTTAAAGACAATTTTAATTGAATTAAAATTGTTGATGGCATAAATGAAAGTCTTTTAAGTCAAATATCTCAAAAGTGCTTTTTTGCAGATACGCCCTTTTCAATTAATACTGCAGTGTATTTCTAATATATTTCTAAACTGTGACATCGTCAACAGAATACAGTTCATCACATTATATTCTTCAACTCTATGTTGCACCTGGAAATGTTGACTCAAAACAAAATAAACAAAAAAAAATATAGTAAGTTTGAATGAGAAACACACTTCGTTCTTGTTTTAAATATTTATTCTATAGGCGATCGATTTCGGTTTGTACAACCATCTTCAGGCCAGCTGAAAAGTTGATAGTAACATTAAATATTATAATAATACAGAATATAAGGTTATCTGGTTTTCTTGATGTAGAAAATCAAAAATGTGCAACATACAGTCGATTGAAGTATGCATAAAAACATTAAAACGATATTTAGGAAGATGTTGATACTTTGAAAATTCGGACAATATAATAACTGATAAAAATCTGAGCAGCATAACAGGGCTGAATTTTTTCAGATGCTAGACACAAGAAAGAAATTTTGCAGTAGTGAATATGTGGACCCTAATTTTTTCATAAGATAGCTTTTGAAAGTAGTGCCTTATAAGTATGTACTTTACAAATATCTTTTGAGTACTTTGTTCATAAATTTTACTTTATAGTATCAAAATTATAAATACCAAGATGTGTACCGAGATTTCTGTAGTACATTGAGAAAAAGTTATGTTTCATGAATAAACTCATGGACCAAAATTAAAAGATTAAACGAACTTACCTTAAGTGAAGTTTGATCTTAATTATATGTAGCGTTTCGTACGAATAGATCAATAAATGTAGTATACCCAATTCTGTAAGAAGTGATCACATATTCAAAGTAAGAAAAAGAAATTGCTTGAATTTCTATGATTGTGTCCCGCTCTATGGTGCAACCCTTCGCAGAGAATATCTATCCTTACGGATAGATATTCTGTGCTAGAGTCGTTGAACAAGTACTTGTGTAGTAATGGACGATTGTCTTGTAAGAGGTTATATATGATAGAATAAATTAAATCACTCGTTATACGTATCATTTTATTAAATCCAACTGATTTCTCGATAAATCGAACATCGATAAGATGGCGAAACGTCGAGAACTAATCCACGACGACGGCCGAAATGCTAGAAAAAGCAGGTGACATTGAACGATGCCAGCTAAAGCCTCAACCCTCAACCTATTCAGATATTTCAGTAAATTATCAAAGATATGTCATAATTCGTGAATAGCGCCACCTACGGTTGGTTAAACGAACTATCGCCCAATACTGTCCAAACAAAGTCGAATCAGTGCTGACACCATTCTATTTTTTCTGAACATTTTACGAGTGAATGCATAATATTATTCAATTTATATAAATATTTATATGAATGTTCACTAGCCGAACTTTTCAAAATGTCTGTAAAAATCACATGTTGGTGAACTAGTTGTCATTCGTCATAAATTTGTGTTCTGTGATCGACATGTTGTTATTTCTATGATTTAACCCTATTATTGAATTTGTGTTCTGTTTATTTTCTTGCTTCTACTTAGTTATCTGTGTTTCTTGCTGAACTACTTAGACTAGAGAAAATCTGAGCTGAACTATATTTTGATAATTATTCTGAAACAATTTTGAGTGTGGCGTAAAAAATACACGATCCCATCTTCGAGTGTAAATCTGGTGGATAATATGATGTTATTCAATCAATTGAGTTTATAAAATAGAGTATCATCAAAGAACATAATGGAAGTTGTTGAAAACCAAATTGAAAGTGAAGGAAACAAAGCCTATGTCAGTGATCGGTGAGTCCAATTCTCGTTTATGTACCTTACGATTTTTAGAAGTTTCAAAATTTTTTGGTCGGAATAATTGTTACTACATAACTTTTCATTAATCAGATCAGAAAATCAACTCAGAACAACCGAAAAACTAATAATTCCTAAAGTTCCTCGTTATACAGAAGTATTATGTCTTTTAACTCTGTTCCTGTTACTAACTTTCTTTAATAATCTGGAGATGATGTGTCGTAACCTTAATACATACATAGAGCTCATTAAACCTTTTTTAGCTTGATGGATATTTTGTAAAAAAACTAGTTAATTAAGTTGTAGCATTTTAAGATGATCTCAGGCCTTGTTACCAGTATGCCTGTACTGATTTGAGGTTAGAAATAAGGATTATAAATATAATAAGATACCAAAAAGGCATTAGTATTGCCTTTTACCAAGTGAAAGGAGGTTTCTCTCAATGCAACAATGAGTGGTATCAACGTTACACGAAGAAACCACACTAACTCTTTGGTGTTATACACTACGCAAAAGAATTAACGCACATTATGGAAATCTCAAATTTATTCTACAACTGAAGGTGTTCTTAATGATAATTATTTTTATCAGAATTATGCATGCATATGTTATCCACTTTCAACGTTTTTCTTCAATACAGATGTTTTTTCCCAGCAGGAATAAAAAAAGATGATATTTACAGATTTTGAATGTATTGGCTCTATTCTAAAATCAGTTGTTCTCGATCAATTCCAGTGATCAATAGTTTTTCTTTCGTTTGATTTTCTACACTCGATCGTTATGCAACACAAAACACGCAATTTGACCCAAAAGGAATGTGCCCAAGCGGTAGTTTTGCGAGAAGAAGGGCGGACATACACAAGAATTGCAGAAAGGTTTGGAGTTTCCCATACAAGTGTGTCCAGAATATTGCAGCGATTCAGGGAGACAGGTATGTATGTCCGAAGACCAGGACAGGGTAGACCACGGGTAACAACTGCCATTCAAGAACGTTACTTGAGAGTTTCTTCATTGAGACAACGGTTTGCAACCGCTCGCCTCCTTCAAAATCAGCTTGAGCAAACTCATGGGATGCAAATTAGCACTCAGACAATCAGAAATAGCCTCAGAGAATATGATTTAAGGCCTCGTGTCGTGGCAAGAGGCCCAGCTCTTACCCCAGCCCATCGAAGGGCGCGTTTGGATTTTGCGAGAGAGCATATCCATTGGGAAGAGGCCGATGGGGAAAGAGTTCTCTTCACAGATGAGTCTAGATTTTTCCTCTACCATTGTGATCGACGTTCCCTTGTATACAGACGTCCACATGAAAGATATGCTCAGTGCAATTTCCTGAATACTACTGGTTTCGGTGGAGGATCGATTATGGTATGGGATGGAATATCTTTGACTGCTCGCACAGACCTAATGGTTGTTGATAATGGAGCTATGAATGCTGATAAGTATATAAGGAACATTCTTGAAGAGCATGTAGTGCCATTTGCCCCATACATTGGGGAAAATTTCATTTTTATGGACGATAATGCCAGACCCTATCGTGCGCACATCGTTCAGGAGTACCTTGAAGAGGTTGAAGTCTCTCGAATGGAATGGCCAGCAAGAAGTCCAAATCTCAATCTGATTGGGAAGGTTTGGAACAACCTCAATAGAAGGCTGAGAAGTTCAGAAAATCATCCAGCTACTTTTAATGACTTGGGAATCCAACTCGGAGAAATCTGGGAAGGATTAGATCAGAACATTTCAAGATCACTCATTTTGAGTTTGAACCGTCGTTGCCGAGCTGTAATTAACGCAAGGGATGGAAATACCAAGTTTTAAATCACTTATCAGTATTTTGAAAATTGTTCATTTCTCTTCTTTCACAAAAGATTCGGTGAAATCCTGAATTTTTCTTCCATTTAATGTGTCTTGTTTCGTTCAAAACCTTCCCGAGAGAACATAAAAAATAAGTTAATAAGTCAATGTAGAGTTAACTTTAACTAAAATTGAGTTTTTCAGAATGTGCGTTAATTTTTTTGCGCAGTGTATTTGTCCAAAGACTCTCCAGGTGTAGACACCTCAAAGTGATCGGTGAGGGCCAAACAAAGGATGGTAGGAAATGAGTTGGGACTAAAACTGACAAACTTTCCTTCTTTTTTAATGTGAAAAACTGGTTATACATTTATGATTCAAAGTATAGGCGATGGAATTTAAGATCGCAGCGCCAAGGTGGCAAGTAGTAGAACCATAAATATTGACATTGTATTTTTCCTTTGTATTGTTTATGTGCATATTCGCGTTGATAAAATTTGAATTTACATTCAATATGAAAACTTTTTTGACTTCTATAGTGAAGGAGTGTGTTACTGTTTACATATTATTATTTTTTTTTTTTGTGAAGTCAAAGGCGGAAGGAATTATCATTTGATCCAATACAGTCAAAATATTTCTGTCAAATTCAGTTATGTACCTAAGACAGTATTGAAATGTATCTACCTGCTATTTCATATTTTATGTTTCTTCTGATCATGATGAGAAATGATGAAAATGAAAATTCAACGATAATCTCACAAAAATTTTTTAGAAGTGGTAAAGAAATACTTATTTCAAAAGATGTTTCATGTTATTTCTAAGACTAATAAACATCAGTTGAAATGTTTTTTACCTACCTGAATTGTTGAGTCTACATTACCCTGCAATTTAACAGTCCCAACAAGCCCTCATGCCCTACAGGAAAAAACACAAGAAATTAAACTAAAATGAACAGCAGAAACTATTTAAACATTAGTAAAACGAATACAAGTGAATTGAATATTTTCTAGAAA
This sequence comes from Hippodamia convergens, assembly GCA_038502775.1. Classification (NCBI taxonomy): domain Eukaryota; kingdom Metazoa; phylum Arthropoda; class Insecta; order Coleoptera; family Coccinellidae; genus Hippodamia; species Hippodamia convergens. Next base: position 28,635 of record JAVSIQ010000223.1, read on the forward strand.
TACTACAGGAAATCATATATCATTTTGATATCCAATTTAATTCATTTAGGTAATTGCTCATTTTTTACCAAAGCCTTGACAACGTAATACATACGATTAGTTAGGTATTGAAACAAACATGCACATCAGCTATGACTTGACGAATGAATTATCAAATATAATTGAGGACCCTTCTATTATGATTCTGGAAGGTAAATCAGTCTTCTTAAGAAACTGCCTTTGTTAGATTAGAATATTCCTATAAATCTAACCTGAAATTTCTTGTGTAGATAGATAGATAGATAATATCCTTCATTCCATAGTATGTACAAAACTCACACATAAGAGGAACAGTGTCAAAATTAAACAAATTACATTAAATAATCATTCAAAGAATATGGTTCTATAGCCACCAGATATTCCCTGACATTCTTCTTGAAAATCTTAAAATTATTTAAAAGTTTGATTCTATTAGGTAGACGATTATACAATTTGATACACATATAAGACGGATGTTTTTCCGATAGAGACAGTCTATGTATTGGATAATGTAAATTCAGTGATCTTAAAGGATAATTACTTTTGCTTGTATGAACTGAAAACATATTTTTGTTTTTAAAGAAAAACATTAAACATTCAAACACATAAATACCAAAAATAGTCAGCATATTATTTTCTCTGAATACTCCCCTACAAGATTGAATATAAGACATTTTGAACATGCACCTCAAAACTCTCTTCTGCAGGACAAATAATCTGCTTACTTCTGAGCTTGATCCCCAGAAAATAATACCATTTCTCAACAAGCTTTCGAAGTTTGCGAAATATATGATTTTTAAATTATTTATATTTAGATATTTTGCCATCGTCTTAATAGCAAAACCAACACTACACAGCTTTCCCGAAAGATACTCTATGTGAGATGACCACTTTAGGAAACTATCGAGATAAACTCCCAAAAACTTGACAGATTCCTCAATCCTGATATCACAATCAGACAGATTCAAAACACACTCTTTCACTTTCTGTGATCTGTTTGTGCTAAATAATACAGCTGTTGTTTTGCTTTCGTTCATAATCAATTTGTTCTTAGCAAACCATGATTTTAACTGAACATGAAAAGAGAGAGTATCGGTGATTACCTTGATAAAAATAATCGTCATCTATATAATGCTGGGATCATACTTTTATATTTCTAGTGAATTGTTTACCCATTTTGTGTTCAAGTTGCCAAGCTTTTCGTCGATCCATCAACACATTATTTCCCAATTTCACCTTCTACCCGAACACGATATTTATCACCAGCTTGAGGGAAAGCATGGAAATTTATATTTAATTTTTTCTTTTCTCAGGAAGAACCCTGAAGAACTGAACAATAGGGATTCGAACGATTCATACTTTATAAAATGACTTCAAAACACAAATATTCACATTAATTGCACAAATACAAAGCAGGAGAACAAAAACTATGTCAACATTTGTAGTTACTGAGATTGTCACCAGGGGGCGTAGCGCATATTTTCCATCGCCTATAGTATATCCAATAATATATCCATGTTGGACACAGTCTACACTCCTACTTTATTTAATTTCTATGAAAACTTATTCTGGTATCAAATGATGCTACTTGCGTACCATTTTCAAAATCAGTGAATACATTAACGAGACAAGCTGAATGATGAGTTAGTTTGTTAGTTTTTTAATTAGCATTACAAAGGTATTTAAGGAAATTTGTTGCAGGGCACAAGTTTCTGGTGATGAAGAAAGTTGTGAAAACAAAATGATCAAAGAAGAAGATGTCGAAATTGCTGAACAATTCATCGATGGGAATCAAGTTTATAACAGAGACGAATTCATATTGAAAGTTGAAGATAACCATAGTGGCCTCAATGAAATTGATGAGAAAATTAGTTCTCTCTCTATCGCAGACGAAAATCCTATAACAAATGAAGTAAATTCACAGCAACATAGGTGGGATGTTTGCCAGTTTTCCTTTGAGAACAAATACAATCTCGAAAAACATGTTAACTCCGTTCATTCGAATTCGAAGAGACATGAATGTCATATATTTGGTTTTGCATCAAAACATAAGACGGGTCTGAAAACACACATAGATTCAGTTCATTTAGATTTGAGGAAACACAAGTGTCACTTATGTGATTTTGCTGCTAATCAGAAGATACATCTGAAAAACCACATAAATTCAGTTCATTTAAACTTAAAAGAACACAAGTGCCACCTGTGTAATTTCGCCTCTAATCGGAAGGTAAATCTGGAAAACCACATACATTCAGTTCATTTGAACTTAAAAGAACACAAGTGCCACCTGTGTAATTTCGCCTCTAATCGGAAGTTATATCTGGAAAACCACATACATTCAGTTCATTTAAATTTGAGACAGCACAAGTGTCACTTATGTGATTTTGCTGCTAATCAGAAGATGAATCTGAAAAACCACATAAATTCAGTTCATTTAAACTTAAAAGAACACAAGTGCCACCTGTGTAATTTCACCTCTAATCGGAAGATATATCTGGAAAACCACATGAATGCAGTTCATTTAAACATAAAACAACACAAGTGTCACTTGTGTGATTTTGCTGCTAATCACAAGATATCTCTGCAAAACCACATAGATACAGTTCATTTGAACATAAAACGACACAAGTGTCATTTGTGTGAATATGCTTCAAGAAGAAAGGACACTCTCAAAGAACATATTGTCTCGGTTCATTTGTCTCTGAAGCGACACAAGTGTCATTTTTGTGATTTTGCTGCTAATCATAAAACACATCTGAAAAACCACATAGATGCAGTTCATTTGAACATTAAACGACACAAGTGTCATTTGTGTGAATATGCTTCAGATATAAAGAACCATCTCAAAGCACATATTGATGCAGTTCATTTCAACCTGAAGCAGCATAAGTGTCATTTGTGTGAATATGCTGCTAATCAAAAGAAGTATCTGAAAAACCACATAGATTAAGTTCATTCAAACATGAAACGTCACAAGTGTCATTCGTGTGAATAAGCTTCAAATAGAAAGGACAATCTCAAAAATCATATTGTCTCAGTTTATTCGAACCTGAAGAGATACAAGTGCCATTTATGTAATTTTGCTTCGAATTATAAAGATAGCCTAAAAAGTCATATGAAATCGTTTCATTCAAATTCAGATCAATTCTGATGATGTTCATTTGAATTTACTACAAAATGTAAAGCTGATTTTGAAATTCACATACAACATTTTTCTGTAATTGTAATTAGTTTCACTTTTATTTTTGTGATTCTTGATAATTGTGTATTTGTTGAAACATTATTCGGGCTGTTACTGACGTTTCGGCAAGGCCTGCCTTCTACAGGGTGTTGTTGGTCCTGGGAAGGACCGGTTTTTGACAAACTTGTTCTGACTGGACTTGTGCGCTCCATACTTTTTCAATTTCGCAATTACAGTGTGGTGATTCGAACGCGAGTTATCCGATTTGCAATTTCCGAAATTTCACTCTGAGATCTTGAGATAAAGTCAAGGTGACCTCTACCATAAAAAGTATAATTTATATAAAACTTAAATTGTATAATAACTCCCTGCTTCGGCAGACTAGTTGTTAGAGAGAGTGGAATTTCGGAAATTGCAAATCGGATAACTGGCGTTTGAATCCCCACACTGTAATTGCGAAATTGAAAAAAAAAGTCCAAGACAGAACAAGTTTGGCAGGAACCAGTCCTTCACTTTTGCGACACAAATTTAAAAGCAACGATTTATATTTTTCCATTAAATGTTGATGTTTCAAAAATAAATAGGTGTGGTTTTCATTGCGTATTCTCCTTTTTGAAATTGATACTAAAAACTTAGGACTTTTCGTTCTCGGATAGGTAATTTTCGGGTGGGTAAAATAAGAGAAGCACTTTAAAACAGTCTAGATATTTTATTCACAAAAACAGTTTAACATCTATTTCACAAAGTACTTACTGGTGTACGTTCACCACAGTAGAATAACAAGAAGAGCCGCCTTTTCGTCCGTCTCTGCTCCTTTTACGTCTTTATCCCCACTCTTTTCTATCCCTTCTCAAATCTCGGTACATGCGGAACCCCCAGTAACCTTATGGTTAGCAAACTTGCCGACAGGAGAGGCGTTGCCAGATTTAACAATAATAATATCCATCAACTAACTGCAATTTCACAATCAACAGGGAGCGCCGGAGAGAAACCGTTCACTACCACACACAAGCACTCATAGATAACTATAATATATAATATAAGATAATATAACTAGTTTAAATATGTGTTTGATAAAAATTGATCCTAATAAAGGTTGAAAAGTATATCTTATGAAAAAAGGCTACAATTTCTTGTTTTGGTACTAACAAAAGGGGCTCATCGTGACTTTTAAGTACGGATTCTAGCAAATTACGTGGGGGACTAGGAATAGTACCATAGTACAACAATAATTTGTTCAAAGAGTATTCAAAATGTTTTCCTTTGAATGTGTATGTATATAAAAATAAATAGTGCGTTATTTTCGTTGCAGAATAGTAGGTCCACGGTTGCTACCAAATATTATAGTTATGAATTGTACCCTATATTGCAGTTGCCTATTAACATGATGATTTTTTTAAAATGGCAATTTCGAAGAAAATATTTTGTTGAGGATCCATCTTGATGTTATACTTCCTACTTATTTATTGTCTGTCATAATTCGTGAATAGCGCCACCTACGGTTAGTTAAACGAACTATCGCCCACATTCCCGATACTGTCCAAACCATAGACAAAGAAGGAAAAGACAATCGACTTGAGAAGAAACGTTTGGAAGGTTGAAAGTGGCGCCCCTTCCGGCGGTAGACAAGAACTAATTGTTTGAAATAGAGATACTGTAGAAAAAGATGAAATAATTTTCGTCGTAAATTGTAACCTTAATTACAGTTTATTGTTGTTTTAAAAATTTTGGATAAGTAAGAAGTGGTACGTCTAGTATTTAATTCCATCATGAATTCTGATCCATATATTCTATTACTAAAGCAAACCTTTCGATCTGAAAGTCAAACCACACTATGTTTTCAATATTTGAAGTAAAAATCGTAATATTTTGTAGAGCAATTGAGGTCGAAGCTACTGTGGATATGTCTTGGTTTGTTCAAAGTGGAATTAATGTAAGTATAAATGAGGGTAATTATAAATACAAAAAACCTCTTGTCGTAATTGATTAGATTGTCATCATTTAGATCATCATTATTCTTGTTGCATCCCAAATTATGCGAGCAAGTACTTCGTTCGACCCCTCTTAGTAGAAGTTGGGGAAGAGATAATACAATTGAAGCTGTTCATTCTAGCTATAACATAATCCAAAATACTAGAATATGTGGGGACCATTTTAGTTAGTATACAAAATTTCATAAGTAGATACGTTAAGAACTTAACGTATCTTCATCTCTTATGCATTAACCCTATATAAAAGCGTCCCATATTAATTCTTTGTCTATGTATGGCGGTATTCTGCTTTTTCTCTGTAAGCTACGAATCTGTAGCGTACGATTGATCTGTAATTTATCTATGGATTCGTATGTGGCTGACTTACAGGTTCGTAAATTATGACTAATTTTGAACTAATCCCTAATAAGATCGTAACTACTTCGTAATAAGATCATAGAACAGAATTTATTTTCCTATCATTTTGGCTTGTAAGTATTGATTATTGGATATATTCGTGTTCGTTACAACGAGAAAGAGAAATTAACAACTGAAGTACAAAGATGAATTACTAAAGTAGTTGAGTTTAGTAAAGTATTTTATATTTTGTGACTAAAACAAATCATTCAACATAACCTCACAATATACCTTTCGATATGTTTCCGATCACCTGTAAGCTACAGATTTATAGAAAGCATCGAGAATCGTAATTGTCCTGTAAACTTATGAAAAGTTACAGATTTGCTTACAGATGAAAGCAGAATACCGCCATTATTCTAAGATGCAATATGGTTCATAATGAATTTTCGCTCCAGAATATAATTTGTGGCTTGTTTTCATTTCCATAGTGCAGCTAGTTGATGTCATGTCAAAAGTGTGAGGTGATTCTGACTAGTTTATACATTTGTTTCTCGTGAAATTGAATTATAAAAACTATTATTCCTCTGATAAAGGTAAGATATATACTATATAAAATAATTTTATTCATTTATCCCATCTGATATTATAATATTCGACATTGTATCAAATTTGATACAACTGATGTTTGTCAAAAATAAAATTTCATATGAACTCTAGAATTTTTTTCTCATTTTTACACATATCACTCCAATACAACGAATCGAAATAATATTTTTTCTAACAGAATAAAAAATTTCAGAAGTGTGGGTTAAATCTCAATCTTCATTCTCAATTGAAAAAATTAATTCAATTTTCTTTTAATTTTGAAATTCAATTTTGAGACTTTGGAACCACTGAAGGAATTATTCGAATTTATGAATATTATCGAATGAACGGTTTTTTATAAGATCGTGCCGATTGAGGTTGCATAGAACTTGGACATTAAAGCTTTTTGTGCCCTGTTCATGGTATCGAAAAAAGTCAGGGTTTATTTTCTAAACAAACCGGAGAAACATTATTATCATCGAATTTCGTATTTATTACTTTGTGTTCATGATCTAACAGACACCATGCCTCTCATCGAATCCTCATGTTCAATTTTGATTTATTCGCTTCAGGCATTGCTACTTCTATCATTTACTGAAGGCTTCAATTTAATCTTTTCTCATAAAAGTAGAAGATTACTTAAAGGATGTCCTGATATCTCGGTTCTTTTTTTCAATCCATATTTCAATAGATATTGATGTATTATTTAATACATTCATTATTGTAAATAACACATTATATTGCAAGAAATCGACATTTGTTGATTTATAGCAGTTTGAACAGCAATAATTCAATCGGTCACTTTGTTTTCACATTGCAGCATTACCTACCAAAATTTCTCATACTGAGGGCCTTAAATTTTCGTCGGTGAATCGATTGGGCGCATCAGATTTTGGGTCTCAAAGAGACTTATACGAAATAAGAGGTCAAACTTTGAAATTTCAAACGCACAACTTTCTGTTTAATTTTAGATCGGATTTATTTAGCTAGAGATTCTACATCCAAATTGGTTCGAACCAAAATTTTTTCTTCCATTTTTGGGACCTGGACAGCGTTTTTTGCTCAAAAATCAAAGTTAGACCTCATATTTCGCATATGATTACATCGGGCTAAAAATCTGAGGTACCCAATCTGTCTCTCCAGAAAAATGAAAATATGAAATTTAGCATCGTGGTCTGAAGAAACACAGGGGATTTTCGAACAAAAAACCCTGCATAGGACCCAAATATGGGCGAGAAAATTTTTGGTTTAAACCAATTCGGATTTTCCGCTAAATCCGAATATGCAATAAAAAAGATGAGTATGCATTTGAAATTTCAAATCTCACATCTCGTTCAAGGCGTTTTTGGGCACTAAATCTGTTGGCCATTTGATTTCTCCGGCAAAAAACCAAACAGAATACCTCTAATTTCTCAAAAAAAAAATTGTTGGTATCAGTAGAATAAAGTATTGAACTTTTCTTCCTCACGAACATGACTTTTTTTCAAAATGCTTGGTTCAATTGTTCCAATTGGTTTCAAATATAATTAAAAAAATGAATCAATAAATGATTAATAAGTGAAGACTCACCTGTCCATATTCAACAGTGTCATATATTATTTCACAGCACCTCAACTTGCCAGAAAAACGATGTGTCTCAAATTATCGTTACATTTGATTAAATTAGTAATTCCATCTACGTGCGATATAACAGTCAATCAGCATCTGGTCAGCGTAAATATCTATCTTTATCGTAGTGCGTTTTTGCTTTATTGCCAAATTTTACTCTTGTGAAAATTGAGTTCGAATTTATTTTCAGATGCATTATTGTTCAATAGTGCCCCATTCTAAGGGGATCACTTCTATCGATAGTATTTTAAAATATCAAAATGGCATTTTAATGCGGAATTTCAGATTGCATGCCACATTTTTTCGACAAGAAATGAATAAATCTTTCGTACCTAATTCTTTTTTTTGAAAGAATTCGCAAGTAATGTCTTGAAATGGGAAAAATAAATCTATATTCAGTTGAAGTACTGATATGTTTTCCACTGAAAAAATTATTCGAACTAAATATGATAGGAGTTCTTTCGAACGTTTTATTTAAAAACACTATACATACTGATTCAACAAACTCATTATTTTATCAAAGCAGAATTATAACAAAAACAAATATTTATTTTCTTAGAAAAATTTCAATCATTGGACTCAAGTTCTTATCACCTCCTCTAATTTTTCCAGATCACTATTCGTCAAATAACTTAGAACGCTTTGAACAGCAACGTAAGGCAATAAATTACCGATGAAATCGGAAAAAAAATTCATAGCAATATCTTTGCACTTTCTTCTTTCAAGCCCAGCGGATATCTTCTTCGAAATCAGTGCACCGTAATGCCCTTTCCTATCGATACTGGCCAAAATATCAGCGGTTTCTCTATTTCCAGCGAATTTAGAAATTTTTTCGGCGTCAGAAATCAACACCTTGAATAGGGTGATATTCGTGTCCCCTATGTGCTCCCTTTTCATGCACTTGAGCTCAAAATCGCATTCTTCCGCCCTTCTCGTGATGACTTTTGACGATTGTATCATCGCAGAGATGTCCTCAGTCATTTTCATCGTTCCTGAATGGATTCGAAGAATTATGTGTTCTATGAACACTAACGCTAACTCATTGGTTCTACTGCTCATCACCAAGTTGTCCATAGGTGTGATTATTTCATTATTTGTTAACGTAACGTCTGAACCGTTCATTAGCAAAACTCGGATGAGTTCATCCGAGTCAGACATTGCAGCATAGTGCAATGGAGTATTTCCGTGGATATCCTTCTGATTGATGCGAGCTCCGTATTTTATCAGGATTTGGGCGGCTTTCGTGATTTGGTCGTTCTCAGCTAGAGACAGGGCAATTCTGTGGAGGGAGTTGAGGTCATCTTGTTCGGGAAAATTGGGGTCACTTCCTCGTTCCAAAAGCTCTGCTAGCATCTCCTGGTCCAAGTGCTTCTTCGAAAGGTAATGGTATAGAGGAGTTTTACCATAATAGTCGGTAATGGAAAGGTTTGGTTTTAACTTCAGTAGGTATTTGCACATGTCTTTTCCCCCAGGTTCTGCCAAGGCTGCATGTAGTGGTGTCATTCCTCCTGATACTTTCAGGTTGATGTCCGCGCCACCTTCTATGAGTATTTTCATCTTTTCCATTCTCTTGGGAACGTAAAAGGCAATGATATAGTATAGAGGTGTCATTCCCCCTTCGTTTATGTTTGGATCTGCTCCTCTAGCAAGGCAATACTTCAAAGCATCCTCACTTTCAGTCCCTAATGACCATAGAAGGGAATTATATTTCCCGTAGATCGGGGTGTTGATGTCCTCCAGATATTTTAGGAATTCTATCACGACGGCATCAGTTCCTATAAACAAAAGTATTAATGAAAATATATAAGTACAAAAATGTATTCTGGGATGATTTTTCATTGTCTGAGGGTTTTTAATCTTCATTCCGAAACCTAAATCGAACAGAAAATTCCCAATAATTGAATTTCTCTTTCGAAAATTCTCGAAATAATATGTCAGGAGCAATTCAGTGGGAAATAGTAAATTCTATCCCAACACGAATGCGCTCCTTCGTCGCTCGTTTTCGAAGGCATGAGTGTTGGAATTGCTTTCTGCAACGAGTATTAGACGATATTTTCTCTGTTCCAGTCAAATTTCGTGAAAAACTCTCGAAAATCAAATAAAAATGCACCCCATAGTGTTGTACCTTAGCAGTTGGTGTTACTTAGGAAATTTGAATTCATTTGATTTGAACTATGATAGGATCGGAGGTCTGTAGTGACAACCACAAAACGAAGAATATAACTGAAAATAATGCTCAAATGAGTTTCATTCAGAGCTTAATCAATTTGATGTACAAGTGAAAGTAGAAATTAATGATGAAGTTCATTTCATTGGACAAATCCTTAGAGGTAATATACTCAAAACTTAGAAAATATCAGAAATCGTTAAGAACAACTTGATTCATTCAAGGTGGATCTTCATTTTCATGCCATTTCAAAGAAAAATTGAAAAAACGGTTCTAAAATTGATATTAGAAATTGATTGAGATCTATAGTAGAAAATGAATCAGGAAAAAATCAAAAAATTGTGTTTACAACATTTTTTGCACCCTAAGATAAACTTATACTGAAGAGACATCAAGTCCTTCACAAAAAATGAAGTATACAAAATACAACATTCAAAATAGAGAAATTACTAGATTTCGTTTCAAGTGCTTTTTTATGGGGGAGATTATGCAAAAACACAGGGATGCTGATGATGAAACTTGTAGAATTCAAGAGTCCACTTGCATTTTTATGAATAAAGATGACAATCTGACTCATTATTTTCAGTAGGAGTAATCCGTATTTGAAAATATTCAATTTGAAAAGTTTTGATCCATTCTGAAAAGAGTATGAAGGGTATCGAAATTCTGCAAGAATTTTTTTCCGCAGAAACGAATGGGAAAGAAATGAAATAATTTTGTTTTTCGAAAATCTTCTTCACAAAAAAAATTATTGAAGCAAATTTATAAGGGGTTGCTATTTTCAACCGCTAATATTAAAGTGATGAGATTGAAAAAATTTGTGTTTCGTTATTGAGTATGTTCAATACCCGTGTAAAAAATTCGAAATCGTCAATTCATTCACGAATTTTGAAGGCTTCATATTTCGAGAAAAAAATTCAAAGAAACAACCTTTGTTAATTTTCATCGAGGAAATATGTCCTGAAGTCCTGAGTATTCATTTACAGACACCCTGCATATTTTATACGAATAAATAATAAATAAAAATATTTCCCAGATGAATGTTCATCTGCAGGAAGCTATAAACCGAATTTAATTTTTTACGTTGAAGCCTAACTCACCTCGAGAAATACTCAGAAGGTACAAGATATGATGTCCCAGTCCTTTCAGTTGCCTCTGCAACGGATCAGCACCATACTGTAGCAGCAATTTGATGATATCTTCACTTCTTTTCGTTTTTTCGCAAATATATTCGAGACTGCAATATTCCAGGGCACTTTTGTTAGAAATAAACGAACTTTTAACCCTAGCGTCAATACTGACATCATGAGGTTTTATGTCAAGCAACGTCTTTATCTTTTCTATATTTCCATGGACCACTTTGCGATGGAATTCCAACAACCATTTATAATTTGCCATGATTCAAACACAACTAGTCACTGAACTGTAAGCTGGAAAAAGTCTAATTTGCGCACTCAAACGTCTGACTTCTTGAACTGCTGAAGATGTACTGCAGTTATCACTAGAGTCCGAGTACATTCTTGAAATGGCGACTGGATTATAGAAGTTGGTCTGAGTTATTTTTCTTTTTCACCGTTCCTATCTCTTTTCTTCTTCTTCCTCTGTTAGTCTGAGTTTTGAAAATAATGGAAGAAATCACATTCTCATCGTAGTTTGATGCCTATATTTCGTGTTGATTGTGTACCTTCGTATAAATGGAACTTTCTTGTATTTATATGATTTGAACAAATTGAAATTCTTCATAATGTTGAGTCGGAATTTCATAACGTTGGCAATTGAAGTAGTTCAATCAACCCAATCCAGTAAACTCTCCAAATTCTTTTTTTTTTGCCAAACTTATACGCATGAGTTATATGAATTATCATCCAATTATTTATTTTTCATCGATTTAAATTATTTACAATAAAAACCGAACTAAGAGGTAATCCAACTGTAACCACATAAAAGTCCCCAATTCATTCTCATTTTCATAGAAGGTGGTAATTCTGAAATATTAATAATTATTATATTATTTTAAATTCTATCGTGAATTAGGATGCCATGCTTTCATTCATTTTTAGTATTGTTATTCGAGAGTTGAATTCATTATTGAATCGATAAATTATTCGACTCATTTCCAATAGTAATTCAGAAATCGTCAACTGACATTCAGAAAACATCACTCGTATTTCAGATTGGTCAATTATATTTCAGAAAACATCAAATGTTATTCAGATTTGTCAATTGAATTTCAGAAAATATCAAATGAAGTCCAATTGAGTTATCCGAGAAAAATTTGATGTTTTCTGAAATTCAATTGATTAATCTGAAATTCAATCGACGCTTTCTGAAATTGTAGTGACTAATCTGAAATACACTTGGCATTTTCTGAATTACACTTGGAAATGGTGTAGTCTCAATGATGAAAATGGTTCCACATTTCTATATTTTCAGTTCAAGTTATTATTCTTTTATTGTTTTGAATTTCATTATTCACGGAATGAATTCTGCAGATGTCAATTAATTACTGATGATATACCTGAAGTATATCACAAAGAAACCTCAAATGAAAGTTGTCTGTTTTCGACGATATTTCTTCTATTGAAAAAAGTCTTGAGTTTTGTACACTTTGTCAGTATCAGTTCTTCAATTTCATTTCTCATTTGATGTGAGATATATATTTAATTTATATTCATTTCCTGATGAAACAATTTGAAAAAATTCTAGCAAAACAGATTATTTTCGACAATTCTCTTTTGAAATTTAACCATATTAATTCAAACTTCTTTCTCAATTGAAAAAATAATTCAATTTTCTTTTAATTTTGAAATTCAATTTTGAGACCTTAGAACCACTGAAGGAATTATTCGAATTTATGAATATTATCGAATGAACGGTTTTTTATAAGATTGTACCGATTGAGGTTGCATAGAACTTGGACATTAAAGGTTTTTGTGCCCTGTTCATGGTATCGAAAAAAGTCAGGGTTTTTTTTTCTAAACAAACCAGAGAAACATTATAATCATCGAATTTCGTATTTTACTTTGTGTTCATAATCTAACAGACACCATGCCTCTCATCGAAACCTCATGTTCAATTTTGATTTATTCGCTTCAGGCATTGCTACTTCTATCATTTACTGAAGGCTTCAATTTAAACTTTTCTCATAAAAGTAGAAGATTACTTAAAGGAGGTCCTGATATCTCGGTTTTTTTTTTTCAACCCATATTTCAATAGATATTGATGTATTATTAAATACATTCATTATTGAAAATAACACATTATATTGCAAAGAATCGACATTTGTTGATTTATAGCAGTTTGAACAGCAATAATTCAATTGGTCACTTTGTTTTCACATTGCAGCATTACCTACCAAAAAAATTAATTAAAAAAAATCTAGACTTCACGATGTAAATGATTGGCCTTCACCAAGGTACAATAACTTATGTGTCAGGAGGTAAAAATTCCAGCCTCGATTCCTTAAATTACGAGTGAAACTTGAAGACAAAAAAAATCATATGGTTTCTGTTAAAATACGGTAGCATAAATGCATATACTCGTATACTAAACCTAGTTCAATCACTCATCTTGGAACGAATTCTCTAATTGAAATATCACAACGAGTAATCAAAAAACACTGTTCCGCACTGATCATGGAGAAGAATCAAAATTGTCAATTTTTACCATGCCTTTTTTATGTTACACGAAAAGATAAACTAAATCGCTCTACTCTCATCGGACTCCAATAGTTTGGTCGTATTATGGTTGTTCTGAAGTACAAGGATTCACCTTATCCTGTGGGTAATGTGTTGAATTGGACATAACTACTTCAAATAAATCAAATGAATATGGGGGAATAAAATTTGTGAGAAACTTCAATAAACGCTTTATTTACATTACACAACCAATATGCTCAAATTTTAATAAAAACAATGTGGGCATATTTCGATGTTTTAACACTACAACTTTTAAAACAGAGGAGATGGACAAAATCTGATACCCTATTCGCGATCTCTTTTTCGGAGAAACTAACAAGAGTAGTATTCATTTTTGGCTACCTTCTTTTGTTTTCGAGTTATAAGCGAAAATTGGGTAAATGGCAATATCTTAAAAAATTTATATCTCCGCAAATACTGACGATAGAGCTCTGAAATGAAGACAATATAGAGGCACTTTTTCACGTAGAATCCAGTGGCATGCTCGTCTCTTTTAGACCATTTTTAATTACGAAAGTATGACTCAAAGTTATGTTTTTTTTTGAATGGAAATACTATATTTCGGAGCCATTTTCTGAAAACTTAATTTTTTCTGATATCATAACATCGTAAGGTTTGTATCAATATGAGTATAGAAATTGATCAAAAACCTATTTTCATGTGGGTCTCAATAATTTCTATGTTTTCAACTGTTGAGGAGCACAAAAAAATGGAGCTTTCTATAACAAGAGCATTCTCCTTCCTTCAAACTCATTATTTCTAGTCTATTATTCTTCGATCTTGCAGACATTGAGTAAAGAGCCTAGAAATGAAAAGACTACTAGAAAGAAATTGTGGTAATTATACGATGATAAATTCTTCTGTGCTTATCGACAATTGAAAACATAGGAAGTATTGAGACTCAGATGAATGTAGGTTCATGATAATGCCAGAAAATGGCACAGAAAAATAGTGCTTCCATTTAAAAAAACATAACTTTGGATCATAGCTCCGTAATTAAAAATTGTCCAAAAAAGACGAGCATGCCACTGGATTCTGCGTAAAAAAGTGCCTGTATATTGTCTTCATTTCAGAGCTCTATCATCAGTATTAGCGGAGATATAAATTTTCTAAGATATCGCTATTTTTTCAATTTTCGCTTATAACTCGAAAACAAAAGAAGGTAGTCAAAAGTGAATACTACTCTTGTTAGTTTCTCCGAAAAAGAGATCGAGAATGGGGTATCAGATTTTGTCTATCTCCTCTGGGTCAAAAGTTGTAGTGCTAAAACATCGAAATATGTCCACCCTGTACATTTACAATTTACAATATCCATAATATTCAATAAAACTTTCACAGATTTCTACAGGGGGCTTATGAGCGCAGAATTGATTTAAAATGGGTGATTCACCAATATCTTCTCTAATTTCTCCAAAACGCTGTTGGTCAGGTGAGCTATGATTGATTTAACCTCCAAATAAGACAACCCACCTGAGGCTATACTGGAGAAAAATCTCTCTGCACACTCTTCCAATCTCCTTCTTTCGAGACCCTCAATTACAATTTTTTTAATTTGTGCGCCGTAATATCCTTCTACCTCCAATCGTGCCAATTCTTCGGCAGTTTTTTCATTTCCAGCAAACTTTGAAACTGTCACGGCGTTAGAGGTCAACACTTTAAATAGTGTTATAGTGGTATCACCAAGTGTTTTGTCCTTCAAGTTCAAGAGCTCGGAGTTGCATTTTGTCGCCATTTCAGTAAAGGTTTCCGACGATTCTATTATCGCAGATATGTCATCTGTCATCTGCATTTTACCAGAATGGATTTGAAGCATTATGTGTTTGATAAACGCCAATGCAATACCGTTATTTTCTGGATCCATCATGAAGTTTTCAAAGGGTGTGCATTCGTCGTAATTTTTCATAGTAACATCTGCGCCGTTCTCAAGTAAACTTCTGACGACCACTTCAGAGTTGGTCAGAGCTGCATAGTGCAAAGGCGTATTCGCACCATAATTCTTATGATTCACATCCGCTCCATATTTGATCAGAGTTTCGATCACTGCCGTGGCTCTCTCATGCCCTGAATACAGAACATAGATGTGAAGAGAGTTAAGTTTTTCCTTATCGAGGAAATTCGGGTCGCTCCCTCGGTCCAACAGGTCTTGCAAAATCTCAAGGTCCAAGTGAGGCTGGCAGAGATAATGGTAAAGAGGGGTTTCAGTGAAATCGTCGACCAAATGAAGGTCTGGTTCTTGCTTCAAAATGAATTTGCACATTTCTTTTCCTTCAGATTGAGACAAGGCTAAATGGAGAGGGGTAAATCCATTATCTCCTTTAATGTTAATGTCAGCACCGTGATCCAGGAGAATTTTAATCATTTCTTTGCTGCGAGGTTTGTTGTTTAAAACCACGTAGTATAAGGGTGTCATTCCTCCTCGGTCGAAATTTGGATCAGCTCCTCTTTCAAGGCAGTACTTGACACAGTCCTCCTTTTCTGTATCCAAAGACCATAGCAAGGCATTGTATCTTCCGTAGTAAGGAGTATCGATGTCTTCGATATATTTAAGGATTTCCATCACAATATCCTCTGTACCTGCAATTTAAGTAATCCATTAGATATTGAAGAATGACAAACATTTTATACTCAAATTTTGCAGATAGTGATAAAAACCACGAAATTGAAAAAGATACAGTAATCCAGATTTCATTTTACACTTTGTCCCAAATTGGGTGAGACTGCACTGTATCTCAGCTATTATTGAAGATCGAGGCATGCGATCCTATATCATTTTTTGTAAAACTTTCAAATCCACAAACAGAAAAATTCTTCTTCTCTTTCCGTAATATAGTGCGAACACGAAAATGTTCACTTTTTGAGATGTATTATTCCTCAGGCACTGTATATGATTGCTTGCCCGAACGACGCGGAGCGGCAATCTCGTACGGAAAAGTAAAACTTTCTGCACTTGATAGGAAAATAACTATTTCACGTTGAAGTGAGTGACGTGGTTGAAATTTTTTCCAGAGAATGAGATTCAGAGATTGTTTCAGAGATTGTGCACAAGCGTAGAATTTTGCAGATGGAACACCCTGTATATTTCGTCAAATTTTTGCATTTACTTTTATGAATACATTGATGTATCACAACCTATCCTCAAATAAATTTTAAATATCAGAGAAATCTATATTTACGTTAGTTTTCTTTAATAGTAAGATGAATTCTTTTACACATCATGCATAAAAATTCAACATGCATAAAAAATCTCAATATGAATATTAAAAGTTCTTTCGATTTCAACATTTTCAAGTTCATGTGATATTTTGAGTTTATGTTTGAATATAATATGTTTGAGTCACATGGCGTTTTGAAAAATATTTAATTAAATGCATGTGTGAAAGAATTCATGGTCTACTATTAAAAAAAACAAATATGGATTCTTCTGATTTTTTAAGCTGAAATTTACTAAAGGTTAAGTTGTGATACATCAATGTTTTCAGAAAAATAAATGCAAAAATTTTACGTTAAAATAAACAGGTTGTTCCATCTGAAAAATTCCACGTTTGTGCTCAATCTCAGAAACAGTGCTCTGAAAAATTTTTTTCAAGTACCTACTCCACTTACTCCAACGTAAAAATATCTATTGAAAAGTGAATATTCTGTTTTTCAGAAACAGAAGAAGTTGGAATATTTCTGTTCGTGAATCTAAAAGTTTTACAAAAAAGAGACAAAGGGTCACGAAAACCGCGTGTCTCTATCTTCAATAATAGCTGAGATACTGTGTAGTCTTACCCAATTTGGGACACAGTGTACAATGTGGTCAGATTTCGATGACTTTACCCTTTTAATTAAAAAAGATAGAAATGAAGAAAGAAGTCATGGGACAAAATTCATGAGGATTCAAGATGAATCTTTTATGTAAAAAAATTTATTCATCCCACTTTCGGAGATATCACCGTTAAAATGAGGTGGTGCCTGAAATTCAATTTTTACTTCTTTTGTTTAAAGTCCAGTGAAACTGGAACACTAAAATACTTTCTCAATATTCTTGTTGCATTCTACGGGAGTGAAAGAACTTTATTTTATATCAAAACTTTTTTCGAGGTGTTTCATGAAATAAAATTATGAATGAAAATTCTTCTGTTGTTCACAAATTTTTTCATTTGTATAATTTTTGTCCCAAAATTAATTGCTGAAGAGAAACCATATTTTATAATTATTTCGTAACAAAGAATGATTTTTCTGTGAGAAAATGTCAGACTTCTCTTTCAAGTTTCAAATGAATTTAGTGGAAAATAGTGTATATGTAAAATGTGCAAGGATTCATAATAATAGTAAAAATAATAATAATATTTTATTTCCCAAATTATCACAAAATAATGACAAAGTTACGAAAAATAGTCAAAATCACACAAAATCAATTAAATTCTAGCCTGAAGAACTATCTTCATTCAAAATATTCATTCATATTATAAGGCACAGAATTTAGTATCAACTTATGTATTTGGTTTTTAAATTCTCTGTGTACTCTTATTAATTGTATAGTTCTAGGTAAAGCATTAACTAATTTTAAAGCAGCATACTCTGGGTGTTTTTCAGTTAAGGATAGTGAATGCTTGCATTCACCGAACGTAACAGTTGCGGAACTGTTGAGGAATCGTCCGGTGGCACATACGCTACAAACTCAACACGTTCCGGAGAAGCGGGCATTTTGGGAGCGCTTTCTGTTTATGCTAGGTAGCGGTGGCAACATTCTCCGTTCGGTGAATGCAAGCAATGTTTGGGATAGAAATATGGTTCTAGGCGTCTGGAGTTGTTTGTATTTCTGAAAGAGCTATAAAGTTGTTCGTTTTTATGGAAAAATAATAGTAGTCTGAATGTATACAGACCATAAATAGTCATTATCATATTTTTCTTGAATATACCTCTGCAGGATTCTCTACTAGCAAGGCCAAACATATTCCTCAATATTCTTTTCTGAATTATGAAAATTGAACTTAAATTTGCACTTCCCCAACAAATGATCCAATACGACATTATTGATTGTGCATTCGCATAGTATATCGTTTTCAGAATATTTTTATCCACCTGCTTTTTAACAACCCTCAAACTATAATCTACTGAACAGAGTTTTTTCAATACGAATTCTGTGTGTTCCTCCCATCTGAGCCGTGAATCTAATGTTACACCCAAGAATTTGCTCGAACTGCTGAAATTTATAGAAAAATCATTGAATTGTATCCCTTGAGCCCAATAATCACGATAACCAGGAGAAAACATTAGTAATTCGGTCTTTTTAATGTTTAACGCAAGATTGACTCACACGATTTAGAATATCCTTTGTCGACTCAATAGAAGAAAATGTATTCTCATTCTTTACCAAAATATTAGTGTCGTCCGCATAGGTAACCAAATGATATCGAGTCAAGTCAAATATTCCAGCAAAATCATTTATGTAGACGACAAATAAAAGAGGTCCAATAACACTGCCCTGAGGCACGCCCATTAGAAGTTGTCTTTCATCAGATAGATATTTTTTGCCATCAAATTTCAAGGTTGTTTTCTGCTTCCTACCACTCAAATAACTTCTAATTAATTCTAGCTGATTATTTCTTATACCGCATTTTTCCAATTTACCAAGCAAAATAGTATGATTCACGCAATCGAAAGCTTTGGTGAGATCGAGGAATAGCCCTACTGAAACTTCCTCCGATTCCAAAGACCAAATAATAGCCCTTGTCAGATCATATAAAGCTGTTTCGGTACTCATTTTTCGAATGAAATCATGCTGACAGTCATTAAGTATGTTGAACTTTCTGAAAAAATTTAATAATCGGTTCGAAAGTATTTTCTCAAATATCTTCGCAAAGGACGATAATGAACTGATCGGTCTGTAATTTTCTATGCTATTTTTATCGCCGTTTTTATGCAGGGGAGTTATAATTGCCATTTTGAGGGAATCCGGGAAAATGCCACCTTTAAAAGCACAATTCATTATGTGACAAATGTGTGGTGCAATTATATGTATGGATTTCTTTATTACACCGAGAGTAATGTCATCAAAATCAATGGCTAAAGAGAAACCATATTTTATAATCATTTCGTAACAAAGAATGATTTTTCTGTGAGAAAATGTCAGACTTCTCTTTCATGTTTCAGATGAATTTAGTGGAAAACAGTGTATATGTAAAATGTGCAAGGATTCATAATATATGCAGGAAATTACCACCTCCAGCCAAAAAACAAGAACGGAGTCTAAGTTTCATGGATTTAAAAAAAACATAAAGACTGAATTTGAGTCACCAACATTCAAAGGTGGGAAACGGGTGGGCTGACGAAATTTTGTTATAGGGAAGTCCCATCATCTTAATTTCAAAGGAGCATGGAGCATTCACTACCTAAATTTTGCTCATGAATTTAGGAACATCCTGTACATATTCTCTATTCTCGAAAAATACGAATTGCCAAAAACCGCGAGCCGCTACGGTGTTTAGTTTCCGCGCTACAGAGTGAGTTTGGACTTTGGCCAATCATTATAATTCGCAAAACTCTCGCAGTATTGTGACAGACTCTTCAAATGGAAACGATAGTGCGTTATGATATTTTTCAAGAGTCTTTTCTTAGACAATTTAAAATATATATTTCATGCTTCACATCTGATTAAATAATGAAAATTTCTGAAATAGTCATTTTTCTATCTTGTGCAGAAAGTATCTTTTCCGTACTCGATTGCTTGCGATAATCCGGCGCTCGCCAATCTAGCACGCTCGGTGATCCGGCAATTTGGGACTCAGGTAACCTGCTCTCCGCCCTATAATCCGGCATTTCATACTGCTGAACGCCGGACTACCGAGCGGTTCAAGCACTCGGCAGTCCGTCCGTACCTAACCTCGACACTGATGTCACGCATTTGTTTTCTCTTGTTTCACATCGTCCCATGACGAAATAGCGGAAAAAATAAATGTGCTGAAAATCGGGTGTCGGATTATCGATATTAAATGGAGATAACTTACCTCTAGCAGAACAAAGTCTGTGTAGGGGGGAAAGTTCATTTACTTGTTTTTGCAGGGGATTGGCTCCATAACTAAGAGGTAGCTTGATAATCTCCTCGGTATTTTTTTTGGGTTCTTTGACATATTCTTCACAGGAGTACATCAGGGCAGTTCTGTTAGATAACACAGAATTGCTAACTATTGCATCAACACTAACATCGTCAGGTTTCGTTTCAAGCATTGCCTTGATCATCTCGATATTTTCACTGAACACCACTTATTCTCCATACCTCACTTTCAACAATTTTTGAACTGCTAAAGCCTAGCAATGGTTATTTCTCTAGGAATTGTTAACTGAATAATAGCTTGAAGAAAATGACCGATTAATCATAAAATATAGACGTAATTTTTTTCCGCTTTTTTACCAACAATACTTTTCCTCTTCTTCTTTTTTAGTACTTAGATATATGTTCATGGAAAACTAATAATAATGTTCATGTTGTATCGGCAGCACAATTATCGTGGTGTTGTATTGTGGGTTGCCGACTGAGTTAATGTCATATTGATGCTGTAGAACAAGATTGATATGGACCCGCTTTTTCTTCGTGAAAAAAAGTTATATTCGCATAAATACACCGAGAGATAATCGCACGAGTTTTCAACACTCGATATTCCACGTACCGCTCATCGCAGAATTATTCTGTATGAATAATCATGGGAGACCGCAGAATTTTTTCTCAGGGGGGCTCAAAAACAAGAAGGGAATCATAATTTCAGGGGGGGCCACGGCCCCATCTGGCCCCCCCTGCGGGCGCCCATGTGAATAATCGACGTTTTAAAGACAATTAACGAAGAATTAGGTTAGTTTTAGTGCATAAACTAGAGACAATAATTCCCCCTTGTGAAGTGAAACTGCCACATTTGTTACAATTTGAAGGATCCCCCAGGTCATCCGAAAAGGAACTAGCTACTACAATTCCAGCAAAAGGTAGGACGTTTTATGGGTTGACGATCATTCTTACTTATCCCAGATAATTTTGTACTGCCAAATATTTCACGCAACATCTACCTATTAAGAAATAGAGTCCGGACTAGCTCTTTTTAAAGAATACGCTAAAGTTTGTTTATGCTTATTTCCCTCAATTAAATTTATCATCTTTGCGAATTTTTGCTTTTACCCTTATTGGCCTTTCAAGAAATTTTTTAATGGAATGAAAACTATTATAGGAAAGAGTTTTTTTTATTCAAAATGAATTACTCATCCTCACAGAGTTTAATTGTTTGATACCAATAAACATTTATTATTATCATAATGAATTCTTATCTATCATAATGAATTCTTTCATTATCAATAAATATTTTGTGTTTGAGATCATCTGAAAAACTCATACCTGACATCCAGCCTTGGACTGATATTTTGAATGGATATCTGTACATCCTTCATTCGCTGTTTCCTATGGATATTCGTACAATCGTTCAATTCAGATCAGATCTATTGGAATATTTTCTGGGAGGTTTTTGCATATTCCTGAAAATTTTATTTGGTTTTTCTCCCCCATTCTTCGAAACAGGAAACAATTAGAAAAAGATTTTTAAAAAAAGAAGAAAGGCCCCTGCGTTAAACTTGAGCACTAATTCGTCAGGGTCTATAACTTCAAAAGAAAAATTGTTAGGCAACAATTTACACTTATTGTTGCTTGTTTCGGAGACTGGGAGAGAAAAACCCAAACGAAATTTTCAGGAACCGTTTATCCCGTTGACCTCGCATGTTATTTTCAAAATGAAACCTGTCTCTGATGGTTATTCTTACGAAGAATTTATTGGCGAGAAAAAATTTTTTTCTGAATTTTCGTTTTCTAGTTATAACTCGGACTTTTAGTATTTTTCTCGGTAAAATTCTATAATTTTTTCCATCAATCAATTACATAGTTGTTTCTGATTGAAATAACATCCAATCCTTGGTATCTGAAAATAATTTTCATTGTTGAAATTCGAAGTATACTCAAATGCATTTCTAATCAACTACAAGAAACAAACTTAAAAAGAACAATAATTATCATAATGGAAATTTTATTGTGGGAATAGGACAAATTATAATATGTCAGAGTGTCTAGTAGATATATTTGGCGACGTTTCGCAAATTCACATTTGCTTCCTCAGGCCTCAATATGTTAAAGGTTACAAATTCCGACCATATAATGTAGTAATTTAAAATACGAGTCGAAATTAAAATCAAGGAAAAATGATTTTATTTTAATTTTGACTCGCATTTTAAATTTCTACATTATATGGTCGGAATTTGTAACCTTTAACATATTGAGGCCTGAGGAAGCAAATGTGAATTTGCAAAACGTCGCCAAATATATGTACTAGACACTCTGACATATTATAATTTGTCCTATTCCCACAATAAAAATTCCATTATTAAATCTTGGAGGACACTAAGTAATGTTCTAGTTAAATAATTATTATTCGAAGAAATTATTTGAAATTTTGTTCATTATATTCCCAATATTCAAATTATCAGAATTATTTTAGATACCAAGTGTTTTCCTTTAAAAGCACAATAATTTCGAATTATAACTCGAAAACAATAATAACTTTTCGTAGAAATATCTCTAAAAAAAAGTTTTCATTTTAAAATTATCAGAAGATGTTATCGAGATAAACAGTATACCTGAAATCACTCCATAACTTTCAAAGTTTGACATGTATTAATAAACTGAAAGCACCTCTGAGAAAAAGTGCCCATAAATTTCTTACTTGAAGTTTTATTTCTCTAACGGTTGCAGAAATACCCTATGGGATTCAATGGGACTGCTTATTTGGAATGCACTGTCGATAAGTCAGGTATTCCGGGAACTGTCAGAATTTCAAGTTTTTTCAAAAAATTTCTAAAACTAGCTCCGAAGCCCATATTGTCTATAATCTCGTAACTTTCGTTTGGAAATTTTTTTTCACATCATTAGTGTGAACCAATATGATAATACCATCATCAACCAAGTGACATAATAGGACATGGTAGGCCATCAGTAGTAATTTGACATCGAGTTTGAATTGTCTTTTTGCGTTGATTGAAGTATTTTTACTTCAATCAACGTGAAATAAAAGTGTAAAAGAACATCATGGATTCTTTTTTTAAAAGTATAATATATTCCAATATTTCAATAAATTACCAGGAATATGTCATAACTTGATAAAAAGAGTCACCTACAGCTGATGAATTGAATTATTCCGCATATTCTCAAATTGGCGAAACAAAATATAATCAGTCCATACACTTTAAACATCCTAATAGTACTACTACGTATTTTTGGAACATGGAAGAGTATTTGGAATAAATTCGGAAAGGGATGGAAATTTTTTATAGATAAATAGATTTGATAGGAAGAAATGTAAACATTTCAATGAATTTTTTTATTCAAATAACATAAGAATTCAATATAATTACATCATCACAGATTTTTACAGATTGCGGAATTGAAAAATTGCTGGAAAGTTCTTTCTCACCTAAAATGTTCATTCATAGGCGTGAATACGCCAACGCAATCCCCAATTTCTTCAAATCACAGTTGGTCAGATATGCATGAATTGTTCGAAGTTCAACATAAGTCAATCTTCCAAAGGCGCAACACGAAAAAAATCTCTCGGCACACTCTTTCAATCTCTTTCTTTCGAGACCATCACAAATTATTTGTTTCAATTGTGGACCGTAATAACCTTCAACTTCTTACCGTGCCAATTCATCGGCAGTTTCTTCATTTCCTACAAATTTCGAAACTTTCTCGGCGTCAGAGGTCAACACGTTAAATAGGGTTATAGTAGTATCGCCAATTTTTTTATTCTTCATGTTCACAAGCTCGAATTCGCATAACTGTGCTAAATTGGTCATGATTCCTGACTTTTTTATTGTCGCAGATATGTCATCGGTCATAACCATTCTTCCCGAATGGATTCGAAGCATTATGTGCTTGATGAAAACCAAGGCTATTTCGCGATGTTCTGAGGCTATCACGTTTTTTAAGGCTAAGGTTCCATCGTAATTTTTCAAGGTTACGTCTGCACCGTTCATAATCAAACTGCTGACTAGTTCTTTTGAGTCAGAAAATGCTGCATAATGCAAGGGAGATCCTTGTGGTTGATGGAAGCTCCGTATCTGATCAAGGTTTGGATCACTGTCGATACTTTCTGGCTTATGACGGGAGACATGGCAACAACGTGCAGAGAATTGAGATTTTCTTGTACTAGAAGATTTGGGTCACTGCCGTGCTCCAACAGCTCATTAAGCACCTCTAAATCCAAGTGATTCTTGGAGAGATAGTGGTAAAGTGGTGTTCGATCGACACAGTTGATCGAATAGATGTACGCATGGTGTTTTAAGAGGATCTTGCACATATCCGCACGTTCGGGTTGGGATAGGGCTAAATGAAGGGGTGTCATTCCATTCGACCCTCTCATGTTGATATCTGCACCGTACTCTAGGAGCAATTTCATCTTCTTCAGAGGATTCTAGGTATAAGATTATACCAGGAACGCTGAAGTCAGTATCAGAAATTCAGCGGATTCTAGAGTCCAAAAGGCAAAGATATTCTTTCACGAGTACATACAGATTTCAAAAACGAGCCAAGTGACGAGTTTCAGTATGAGCGTATGTTGGAACGCTATTTTCTTTAAATTATTGAATTACACATGAAATTGAATGATATTTCTATAAATATCGTGATGTTTGCATTGAAAAATATTAATTGGCAGAACTGTTTCTCTACTCATAAATTCAACAGCAGGAGCCGAACATATAATCAATAAATGTTACCCTGGAAACTGTGCGAGAATGGGATATTCTCCCACGATTTTGTTCTACAAAATGTGGCAGAAAGAACGGATTGGATACAGAATGAGAGAAAATAAAATTCGAAAATTGCCAGAGCACGAGGCGTAAAAGGGGTAAAGTATGTGAAAGAAAAACTCACCTTGAGCTACGGTAAGATGGTACAAGATGAGATCCGCTCGTCCTTTTGGTTGTCTTTGCAGCGGATCAGCTCCTTAAATAAATCTTTACCACTCTAAACGGATATAAAGACAAAATCAGGTCAAAAAAATACAAAAGATCGAGACACACTCCAGAATTTCAACCACCCTTCACGTCTACAAGTTGTTTGATAAATGTTCCCGAACATCCTCTGATCCATTCTTTAATTTTCGACTTCTTTGGAACATCTAACGCATTCGACCTGTACCTAGTATTATACACATGATCGACAGGATGTGCCATACTTATATTTTTGCGCTGTTGTACTATTAAGGTGAAAGCATACAATTGTCGGATGTCCATCAACCCAGACTCACTGAATAGCTCATCACTAGGGTAAGTAATTGGTTTGTTCAATATTACCTTTATAATCCATTTTTGTACTATCTCTAAATTCTTCAAGTAAGAATTGGTCACTTCCCCCAGGCGATTATACCATAATATCATAAATATCTTTTCATGGACCAGATTCATAATGATAATTGTATTTTTAATGGCGGTACAATTTGAACCAAAATATATACAATGGATCATTAGAAACAATAATAAACCATCAAGGAAGATAGACAGTTAGGTAGAACTCGGAAGAAATGTGATAAAAATTTTGAGAATCGATTCGAATGGGGAATATGTGATTTCTTTGTTATAATTTTGAGAATTCATTCTTAATTTCGTGAAACATGTCATGAAATGATAAAAACGGAATAAAAAAAGCGAATGAATTCAAAACCCTGAGATTCTATTTCTATTCCTTTTTTCAATTTTCATATTCATTATTATTTTTCTAGATAAACCCCCAATCTATTCATAGAAAATAGCTCAAAATATCAGGAACTGAATTATTCGTTAGAAAATATCACTGCCAAAAATCATGACGTAGAAAATATGTGAACCAAATTTATGATTCCAAATTAAGAATAGTTTTTGTGAATTCCCATATGCTGGAGATGAATTTTTTTATATAAACGTTGTCGTCGTTGAACTTGCGGAAAACTTTCAAGTGGAATTTCTTTTTCCGATTGATAAAAATACTCATACATAGATATAAAGAAAATGGTGAATATAATTTCTCCAAGCGAATCATTTCTCAGAATCATTTTCGTAATACTCTCAAAAGTCAATAGCTCATATTTTCTCTGAAGAATTTCTTTACTATTGCAGAAAATATTAACATTTTGGTCGGTTTTCAGAGCCCATTGAAAAGCATTCGCCCAATATATGAATGGGTTCTCAGAATCATTTGGGTACCTCAAAAATGTTATCTCAATAACTCTCACTCTTTTCTCTGAAGGACAAGACCAGTATCTCTATCTACTTACCTACCATTGAAAGGATTGTTCACATTTAAAGTCTATTAAAAGCACTTTCTAAAAATGACTTCTCGGAATCATAAATCATTCGCCCAAGCTCTTATTCGAAAAAATAATTTTAACCTTGGTTTCTACCAATATAAATATTCTCCTTTAATCTTTGATATTGATTTTCATAATTACAGATTCTCTCCTTGAAGTCTTCCACTATTTTGAACAATATGAAATTGATATAACTGTTTTGACTTATGTTCAGAGATGTGTAAAATATTAAAGAATTATATGGGGTTTTACCCTATGATATATACACATGAAAGTGGCCCAAGCATATTGAAAGTAAATTTTCAAACCTCAATAGATTTCTCAAATGAATCGAATGGGCTAAAGAAGTATTCAAAACAAAGACGATCATTTCGAAAACCAATACGAATTCTTGTCTGCTTTACAAAGTAAAGCTTTTTGTAAAGTTACATCAATTTCAGATTGTTCAAAATAGCAGAAGACTTCAAGGATCGAATCTGTAATTATGAAAATCAATATCGAAGATTAAAGGAGAATATTTATATTGGTAGTAACCAAAGTTTAAATTATTTTTTCAAATAAGAGCTTGGGCGAATGATTTATGATTCCGAGAAGTCATTTATAGAAAGTGCTGTTAATTGACTTTAAATGACCTACCAAAATGTGAACAATCCTTTCAATGTTAGGTAGGTAGATAAAGATATTTTTGTGTCCTTCAGAGAAAAGAGTGAGAGTTATAGAGGTAACATTTGGAAGGATAATGATTCTAAAAACCCATTCATATTAAGCGAATGCTTAATGGGCTCTGAATACCGACCAAAATGTTAATATTTTTTTCAATAGTAAAGATTTTCTTCAGAGAAATTGGCTATTGACTTTTGAAAGTATTACGAAAATGATTCTGAGAAATTATTCGCTTGAAGAAATCATATTCACCATTTTTTTTATATCTATGTATGAGTATTTTTATCCATCGGAAAAAGAATTTCCGCTTGAAAGTTTTTCGCAAGTTCAACGACGACAACGTATATATGAAAAAATTCATCTCCAACATATGGGTATTCACAAAAACTATTCCTAATTTGGAATCATAAATTTGGTTCAAATTTTTATATTTTATATTTTACCTGGTGTATAACACTAATTGATGTGTTTTTAATTGCTTCTCAAGGAAAGGCAGCAATAGGAACATACATTTCCATCAATTTACAAAGAAAGGTTATATTAGTCGAGGACTGAAAAAAACGTTTTTTTGCAGAAATTACGCAAAGGAGGACTATGTTACGTTTAATAAGGTAGTTTGTTTGCTTCATTTTGATTATCTTGCTACAGGTAAATGATTTTTTTAAATATTTTCAATGACTTTTTCATCTTTCCAGGTCAACATTACAGCATATGATATGAAGGTTCCCTAACTGAAGGCATTGTAAAATATATGTTTCTTTATACAATGCTGAAGGCTTATGCTGTTTCTTCCTAAAATTTACCAGAGATTCAACAGAAAAAAAAATCAATAGGTTTACCATGGCTCAGCGCAAATTGAGGATGGAAAGACAAAATTCACTTAGGGAAAAACATTTAATTCCTCAACAAAATGTGAGGCCATTCATTGATTTTCATGATTTCGAATGTAATGAGGAAATTGAACAACACAAAACAATGGAAATGTCATATTTAATGAAAGATGAACGGTCTGTTGTTGATGCACTGACGAACCTACAATTTGTTGTAAATGAAAATTCAGAAAAATTATCAAAGAATGAGTAGATTCAAGTGAACAGTGGTTATTTAATATGGAATTTTGCAAAAGCATCAAAATGAGAAGCAGTTGAACTCATTGACAAGAATTCTAAATTTTAAAATGATTCATGATTTTGTTAGGTTAGTTTCAGAGATATGCCTAAATTGCCCTAAATGAAAGACAACTTACGCTGACTAGTAAGGAATGAGTACTTTTTTTGTCTCTATTTGTCAGCATTTTGTTTCAGTTCACTTTGGCTCTGCAATGTTCCTGAGTTTCTGGTATCGATATTTCTATCTTCTATTATATTTATCGGTAAATGTGGGTAGAATATCAAATTTTCCAATGTATATGAATATTCTATTCATATTTGATTGTTATCTTCATATTGTGTGATAAAAAAATTGTACAATTTCCCTGTTGCTGAAACGCAAATAAAGACCAGAAAGAATTTCAGAATCTTTTATTCATTTTCAAAAATAAAACATGCAATAAATGATCAAAATAATAAAATAAAGTCTTCTCAGTCATATTTTGTGGGAAATTTTCATTGAAAAGAACACCTTCAAAAATGTATAAACAATGAAGTCGCAGGATTCAAAATTCAAAAGACTCGTTCCTAGTTGAACCTATGCGTAATTGGTATACGTAATTGGATACCTATGCGTAATTGGATACCACTTGGAAGTAGTGGCATTTATTGACGAATTATGCAGAAGTAGCTCACAAATACATTGTAACTCGATAATTTTGAGAGACAGGCATCAACAATGTAGTCTCTTGTATTGCCGAATTGTGGTGAAAAGAAAGAATGTTAATAATTTACCAATCTTTTGTTTTTTTTCGTTCTACTACCTTCGAATAAACCCTATATTGTGTGATACATATTCATTTGATCGTACTGATTGTTCTTATAAGTAATTTAAAAATTTGTGAATCATTCATGGCAAAAACGAGTTGGTTCACCTCAATTCACTTCACTCAATGTCCACCAACTCAAAAAGTCTTTAAATCACTCCAATAAATAAAAATCCAGTCATTTCATTCACAAATTAACTAAATTATTCAAATATCCAGTTGTCATTCGAAAATTTAAAAACAAATCGTCTAGCGCCACCCAGGAATTATTTCAAATCGAGTTCTAGCTCAGCAGCAGAATCTCCTAGGAGAATACAAATAATTTCAATTATACTTTTTCTTGACGTGATTGAACATATTATTACAGGCACATTTGTTTTGTTGGTTCAAACCAAATGCAAGATCCTGAAAAGTAAACAAAAAACAGAATATTAAAATTGAATACGTTTCTGTCCTGTGATTCCCCGATTCTACTCGCGAAGTGAAGATAAATAATAGTAGATTTTATAATTTTCATCCACATGCTTTTTTCAGTTCGATTCCTATATATTTCGAAAGCAGTACTGAACAATGCCCAGACAACTATATTAAGTTTTCTATTAATATTGTTTATGAAACTGTATACTTAGAATCAAAGCTATTACTGAAATTTTCGAATTTGCATTACTGAAATATTCGAATTTGCACTACTGAAATTATGGCAGATAAATATTCTCAAATTGACCATATTCGTTAGCTATCGGTTGCAGCTTTTTAATGTGTTTTTGGGTTGGCGACATTGTGAGATTAATCATAATGACATTCATCGTAGTTGTCAATTGTCATTATTTATTTACTTTTTTCAAAATTTGAATTTTGAAATGTTTCTAATGATCTATAGTAAACGGACATTTTTCAAAATATTTCATCAATCTAGTTAGGTTTCTCCCTGTATATACTACAATCATTTAAAACAGATATCAATAATTTTTATTAATAAAACAAATACATACAATTGTTAATAAAATGGATACTAGAAGGCTGTAAGTATATCTTGTGTATATTCAACATGTCCAAGAGTACAATATTAGGTTCATGTTTTTTCGATTTTAGCAACCACAATGTTGGAGCAGGCTGGAGCACTGTCAAGTCATAGCTTTACTGATTCCAAATTAAAATTTCATAGGTTTGTTTGAGTTTCTAGGTTCCCTAAAAATAAAATACTTGCTAAGAAATGGTAACCTTCTCTAGGAATGGAGCAAGATGCTAATTCATATGCGGTTTACATTTCACATTCCAAAATGAAATGAAGAGAACTAACGTTCCCACATGATTCCTGAGGAAACCTATGATTTCTAGTAAGCACTAAATTTTCATTTACATCTGTCCACTCATTAACATTATGTTTTTTAGCAGGTCAAAGCGAAAGCATTTCGAAGATGATAATATAAATGATGTTGCGATGGAATATGAAACACAGGATGTGGATTTTCCAAAATAAAAACATTACAGGCAGAATCATTTTTTTTTCATCGAAGAATTATAGCAGTTTCTTTGTATACTGTTATTTATTATATTTCAATTGTTATTTTGTTTTTCATCTTTATTAAAAAATTTCTTGGATTTCCAACAAATTAAATAGTGTTGTGAAGAAATTAGGTTATATTAGTACCACATGAAAAAGATCTATTAGACATAAACCTCTTATTGATCCCTATATTAGTACTACAAATATCTCTGAAATCATTTCCATACGACCAAACTTGAATTAATAAAATTATTTGCATGTTCGTAGGGGACATTTCGAATTTTGGAATGAAAACAATTATTGAAATGGAACACTTATACAATTACTTATAATCAATTATTGAAATTAAAAACTTCTATATTGCTTATATACTTCTATCTAGAAGGGGTGCTTTGAAGAAATTGGGCATCAAACTTTCCATGGTACTGATGGGAATCGTAGATTTCAGTATAATGAAAATTTTCCACAGACTACTAATAATAATATACTAATATATATATATATATATATATATATATATATATATACTGATATATTAATAGTCTATGAAATTTTCACTTCACCAATCTCAACATGAATTCTCAGACCTACAAAAATAAAAATTGTTCCTAGACTGCATAAGCAAGGATTTGTATGAATATAATAAAAGTTGAATTCCAGGAACAAAAATTAAATTGTAAGCAGTGTTTTACAAGTTGGGCGTAAACTCACTAGTAATATCTTTGGTGACTTGTTCCTACAACTCATCTAGTTGATTATTCTTAATAACAAATGATCAATGGATCCTATAAAATGAAAATTATGATATTCATGGGTATATTATCGTTCAGATGATTTTTTTTTAAAGATTCACATCGGCCATCACAAACATTTATATTATCATCTTCGAAATGTCTTTCTGTTTGACCTGCTAATAAACATAATGTTAATGAGTGGACAGATGTAAATGAAAATTTAGTGCTTACTAGAAATCATAGGTTTCTTCAGGTATCATGTAGGAACTTTAGTTCTCTTCATTTCCTTTTGAAATGTAAACCACATATTCTCTTCCTCTGGAAATTAATGAATGAGCATCTTGCTCCATTCCTAGAGAATGTTACCATTTCTTAGCAAGTATTTTATTTTTAGGGAACCTATGAAACTCAAACAAACCTATGAAATTGTGGTTGCTAAAATAGAAAAATCATGAACCTAATATTGTACTCTTGTACATGTTGAATATATACAAGATATACTTACAGTCTTCTAGTATCCATTTTATTAAAAATTGTATGTATTTGTTTTATTAATAAAAATGATTGATATCTGTTTTAAATAATTGTAGTAAATTTAGGGATAAACCTAACTAGATTGATGAAATATTTTGAAAAATGTCCGTTTTCTATAGATGATTGGAAAAATTTCAAAATTCAAATTTTGAAAAAAGTAAATAAATAATGACAATTGACAACTACGATGAATGTCATTATGATTAATCGCACAATGTCGCCAACCCAAAAACACTTAAAAAAGCTGCAACCGATAGCTAACGAATATGGTCAATTATAGTACAAAAAGCGTACTATATCCACTTCCATATTTTATAGTACCTGATGTAGCGAATATCGTACAAATACTATAATTATAGTACGGTTGGCAACGCTGCAACTAGCTTAGGGCCAGTTTCATAATAAACCCCTTAAAGTCACTTTAGAAAAGTCGGCTTTAGTTAAAGCCGACTTTAAAAGTCCACCCGATTTCATAATGAAATTAAATGGGACTTTACGTAAAGGCGACTTCAGGTGAAATGTTGTATGTTGGCATAACTGAAATCGTTTCATTTGACCTAAAATGGACAGTTGCAGTTGTATTTAACCACAGCCATCTTAAAATTGAAGCAGGTTATGTTATTTTCATGTCTTGTGGATATGACGTTCAGATTCAAGTTTGAAATATACAACTAGAAATTTGGGGGAAAATACCAATCCCAAACTGAATATTACAAAAAAAAATGGAATTGATGATTGTGGCTGACAAAAGGGAGCATTGCCTCAGATTAACATCATTAAATTTAGAAATCGAAATAGGAAAAAAAATTGAATAAACATAATCTTTGAATAAGCATTTATTTTCACCATTGCATCAGCTTAATATAGCAAAATATATACCATAACATTCTTCGTATGATACCATAGTATCATACGATACTATCATCACTAGTATCATACGATACTATAGAGCCAGGGGAAAAAACCTCAGCTGAAAACACCTGTCTCCCCATAAAAAAAATAAAATAAAATTCTGAATATTCTATATAGAAGGACATCACGACTATCGGAAGGGCTTTTCGGAGGAAGGATTTTCAAACATAAACTCCAACCTGAAAAGAAAAAAAGACCGAACAGCGAGAGAATTCAAATTGATCTTAAATTTTCAACCCATTGCAAAAATGAGTTCGATATATTGTATAGGGCTCTAATACCATCTTGGAATTTATAAATCGAACAATTATTAATTAGGCGTTCAACTGTTTCCTCTGATTCACCACATTCACAATTAGGACTATCAAGTGAATTCCACTTGAGAAGCATGCTGTTGGTACGACCATGACCTGTTCTTATTCGATTAAGAAGGGGCCATATTCTCCTGGGAAGGTTAAAACCAGGAACTTTATTCGATGGATCAGATATTAGATCGGATTTCCAGATTTCCTTGTAGCTGAAGTTCGAATTCAGAAAGTTATTCGACCAAATAGGTTTATGGGATTTCAGTCTTGGACCTGTTATGATTGAATTTTAACATGTTTCCCATTGACTGAATCAGCAAAAAAAATTTAATTATCACCTAATTCATTTTCAAAATTATTGATAGGAAACATGTCATTGAAATCATTTGTGTGAACTGCATGTTTACCATGAGCCGTATGGTGTCTAATTGTAGTCTCATTTCGAAATTGGAAATCTATACGTTTCCATACTCTCATTTTCGTATTCTCATTCCACTTGTGAAAGTCGATTTTGAATTTCGGAATAAAACACAACATAATTAACCTCAAATGAGTTGACAGTTTGAACACGAGAGGTTACGAATTCAGGGCTAAAGGATACTTTAGCTGCTAAAGTCCCGAATTTGGGCCTTTAAATATAAAGTGGCTTTAAGAAAGTTAAATGTGTTATGAAACCGAAATATTGAACTTAAAGGAGCTTTAAAATTAAAGGGACTTTAAAACTGATTATGAAACTGGCCCTTAGGCAACATAATTCGTGATTACCACCAACATTTTCGGTTAAAGAACCCTACGCCCCTTATAATGATAGGCGTAGAATTTAAGATCGCAGCGCCAAGGTGGCAAGTAGTAGAACCATAAAAATTGACATTGAATTTTTCCATTTTAAGTGCATATTCGCGTTGATAAAAATTGAATTTACATACAATATGAAAACTTTTTTGACTTCTATAGTGGAGAAGTGTGTTACTGTGTACAAATTACAGGCTGTTTCTTGTGATATGTACTGTACATTGCATAGAATACATACATACATCTACATACTGAATTGTTGATTCTACATTACCCTGCAGTTTAACAGTCCCAACAAAGTAATGATAATAATAAGCCCTCATGCCCTACAGGAAAAAACCCAAAAATTAAATTAAAATGAACAGCAAAAACTATTAAAACATTAGTATAACGAATACTAGTGAATTGAATATTTTCTAGGAATACTACAGAATATCATACATCATTTTGATATCCAATTTAATTCATTTAGGTTATTTCTTATTTCTCACAAAATTCTTGACAACGTAATACATACGATTAGTTAGGTATTGTAACAAAAATACACATCAGCTATGGCTTGACGAATGAAGTATCAAATATAATTGAGAACCCTTCTATTATGATTCTGGAAGGTGAATCAGGCTTCTCAAGAAACTTCCTTTGTTTGGAACTGAAATCTGTAAACGATTAGAATATCCCTATAAATCTAACCTGAAATTTCTTGTGTATCCGTGCTTACCTTGATAAAAATAATCGTCATCCATATAATGCAGGGATCATACTTTTATATTTCTAGTGAACAGTGGCGTAACAAGACCTCAATTATATGTGGGCGAGATAAAATTTGCGAGGCCCCTTCATGAAAAAAGGTTTTCATAAGAAACAATCGAAATTGTCTAACATTTAATAACATAAATGTGACGAATTATGAAGTGAAAATCAAATAAAAATTGTCGGCTTCAAGCCTCACGTAACTGCTTAATTATAATCATAGTCCAGCTGGGATGTTAAATCTGTTTTGATAGAGAGGGTTGCCAAAGCAGAAAGTCTTTCCTGATACATTGTATTTCGCAGATTTTTTTTTACCAGCTTTAATTTTGAGAAACTTTTTTCAGCAGAGGCTGTAATTACCGGTATGATCAATAAAATTCGAATGGATAAACTTCTTGCATGCTGTTTTTTGCTATATATTGAAAAAGCTGTTTCACATCTTCAATGGAGACAATGGGTACAGGGTATTTCAAATTGCTTGATTTTGGCTGTTTCTGTTACTAGATAGGTAAAAACGTTGAAAGGAGTCTTGGGCTCTAATTTCCTAAAAACACCAGTAGTGGAAACCGCTTCACCATATTTTTATTTGATTCGAAGATATAACAAAATTGTGATATTTTATCGATTTCTGAGATGTGCCATAACTTTTTTTTTCCAAAATATCTGAAAAAGATTAAAACTTTCTACAAGCACTTTTTTACTGGGACTAAGACTCTTTTTTAAATTTTTCATCTCTATTCCTTTTATAATATAAGATGAAAAAAATGCGTCCGTTTTTAAAAGGAAAAAGTTTTTTTTCACCCTTAGTAAACGAGACAAAAAAATGAATATGGTGTATTACTTCCTGTGAGAATAGGCTATAAAAATTTCAATCGTTACATTTTTGTAATTAAAAATGATATGGCACACTTTCGAAATCGATCGAATATCAAAAGTAAGTTATATCGTAAAAAATATGAAGATATCGCGAAACGGTTTCCATTTGAAGTATTTTCGCGAAAATCGAGGAAAAACTTCCCCCATCTATACCTCTTCAACATCAAATTGAGACTCATCTCATTCAAATTGGGATTGAACAAATTCAAAATGAGAAACACAATCGAATTAGGAATAAACACATTCAAAATAGGACTAAACAATTTCAAAATGGTTATCACAATCAAATTGGAATTTAACAAATTCATATTGACACTAAACTATTCCATATTGAAAAAAGTAGTTTCATTTCAAATTTCGAGAGAATTATTCTGAAGTAACTTAGAATCCAAATGAGGAAAAAATGCAAAGGTGTATAAAAATGTATGAAAGATTTCGTTGAAAAATGTGAGAATCAAAACTCTGCAATCTTCTGTATTTTACTTGAGGTTTTCTCTTCCAGTCGTTTGATCAAAAATCAATCAGAAAAATTTTAATACATAATAGAAGAAGGACCACTGTGTAAAATTTGTGCACAAATTGGTCAAAGGCCAAATCCATTCAAAAACTTGTTACCTCACAATAGAAAAAGAAATAACACTTGGAACTTTCAAAGATTGTAGAAAATTTTATTCATGAAAGTCTTCAAAATCATGACAATTCTCTATAAAAAAAGACATGTCATATCCCAATATGAGATTGTTTAGTCCCATTTTGAATGTGTTTATTCCCAATTCGATTGTGTTTATCAATTTGAAGTTGCTTATTCCCAATTTGAAAATGTTTAATCCCAATTTGAATGTGATTAGTGTCAATTTGAAGTTGAAAAGATATAGACCAGAAATACCAGAACAGTCAAAATCAAGCAATTTAGGATACCCTGAACAGTTTCATCGCTGCTTTCATAGTCAATTATTCTTTATGAATTAGGGCGGTGGAGATACGTTCTTGTCACCCTCAGGTGCCGACCAGAGTTAATTGATGTAAGTAGGTGTTTCTGTACGATTTAGGTTTGTGTGAATTTCTGCAAATATATTGCGCTATCGAAAGTTGATAAGTAAGCTCTGAGGTACAAAATAGAAATCGTCGTCAACAAAGAAAAAAGTCTTCATATAGATTCATCTGTGAGAAAAATGATTAATCTTAGAGGGAAAGGGATCATTGAGCCGCGAGGCCCTTGAGGGCGCAAGGCCCACGCCCAGTTACGCCACTGCTAGTGAATGGTTTACCCATTTTGTGTTTAAGTTGCCTAGCTTTTTGTTGATCCATTCAACACATCACTCCCCAATTTCACCTTCTACCCAAACACGATATTTATCACCAGATTGAGGGAAAGCATGGAAATTGATATTTAAGCTTTTTCTTTACTCAGGAAGAACACTGAAGAACTGAACAATAGGGATTCGAACGATTCATACTTTCCAAAATGAATTCAAAATACAAATATTCACATTAATCGCACAAATACAAGAACTATGTCAACATTTGTAGTTACTAAGATTGTCACCAGGGTGCGTAGCGCTTATTTTCCATCGCCTATAGACATTTTTTAATCTCTTTGCGGAACAGCCAGCAACCTGTTTTTTTAAAGAATTTACGTAGGCCTGAATACTCGTTTTGCTTAAAACAATTAATTAAAAGTAAGAAATTTATCGTGTGTACTCTGATTAGATTTTGTTTCGCCAACTTGAGAATATGAGGAATGTTCCGATTAATCAATTGTAGGTGGCGCAACTCACCAATTATGACAGATTCTTGGTATTTCCAATGAAACCTGTTTCTCAAGTCCTTCAATTATTATTTTCAACCTTTGATACGATTATTTTTTATCAAACATACATTTAAACTAGTTATAGTTTAGTTAGCGTTTAGATTGTTACCGTAAATTTATTTTAAATACTGGCAAATACATTAATGAATACAGATGCTCACGCAGAGGGGAGCCATAGGGCTGCTCAGTTAAATTCCGCTCGATCATATTATTATTATTCATTAGCAGAGTCGATAAAATCAGATCTGTAGTAGTCTGGTTACTAGCCGTTCTCAAAATTCAAATATTAACACAGAAATACAGTTAAGTTATGTTGATACAAATTTCACTGTTCTGACTGTTCAGGAATTCGCTATTTAATCACTTTAGGATCAGTGATCAGATTTGCAACTGCTCTTTCCGCTAAACACAGTCTTTCTTGGAATCTTCGATCCTGTTTCTCAAGAACTTCAACTATAAATTTTCATGATAAACACATATGTATATGGGAAGAGGAGAATACGCAATGAAAACCACACATTATTTATTTTTGTAAACATCAACATTTAATGGAAAACTATAAATCGTTGCTTGCCAAACTTGTTCTGTCTGGACTTGTGGGCTCCATATTTTTTCAATTTTGCAATTACAGTGTGAGGATTCGAACGCGAGTTATCCGATTTGAAATTTCCGAAATTCCACTCACTCTAACCACTAGTCTGCCGAAGCAGGGAATTATTATACAATTCAAGTTATATATTAACTATACTTTTTGTGGTAGAGGTCACCTTGACTTTATCTCAAGATCTCAGAGTGGAATTTCGGAAATTGCAAATCGGATAACTTGCGTTCGAATCCCCACACTGTAATTGCGAAATTGAAAAAGTATGGAGCGCACAAGTCCAGACAGAACAAGTTTGGCACGAACCGGTCCTTCCCAGGACCAACAACACCCTGTAGAAGGCAGGCGAATGCTTGCCGAAACGTCGGTAACAGCCCAAATAACGTTTCAACAAATACATCATTATCAAGAATCACAAAAATAAAAGTGAAATTAATTACAATTACAGAAAAAATGAGAATGTTGTATGTGAATTTTAAAATCAGTTTTACATTTTATAGTAAATTCAAATGAACATCATCAGAATTGATCTGAATTTGAATGAAACGACTTCATATGACTTTTGAGTTTATCTTTATAATTCGAAGCAAAATTACATAAATGGCATTTGTGTCTCTTCAGGTTCAAATGAACTGAGACAATATGTTCTTTGAGAATGTCCTTTCTATTTGAAGCATATTCACACGAATGACACTTGTGTCGTTTCATGTTTAAATGTACTGAATCTATGTGGTTTTTCAGATACTTCTTTTGATTAGCAGCAAAATCACATAAGTGACACTTATGCTGCTTCAGATTGAAATGAACTGAATCGATGTGTGTTTTGAGACCATCTTTACGATTTGAAGCATATTCACACAAATGACACTTATGCTGCTTCAGGTTGAAGTGAACTGAATCGATGTGTGCTTTGAGAGTGTCCTTTAGATTTGAGGCATATTCACACAATTGACACTTATGTCGTTTTATGTTTAAATGAACTGTATCTATGTGATTTGTCAGATATACCTTCTGATTAGCAGCAAAATCACATAAGTGACACTTATGCTGCTTCAGATTGAAATGAACTGAATCGATGTGTGTTTTGAGACCATCTTTACGATTTGAAGCATATTCACACAAATGACACTTATGTCGTTTTATGTTTAAATGAACTGAATCTATGTGGTATGTCAGTCTGATCTTCCGTTTAGCAGCAAAATCACATAAGTGACACTTGTGTCTCTTCAAATTTAAATGAACTGAATCGATGTGTCTTTTGAGATGATGCTTTTCTTTTGAAGCATATTCACACAAATGACACTTGTGTCGTTTTATGTTTGAATGAAAAGAATCTATGTGGTTTTTCAGATATTTCTCCTGATTAACAGCAAAATCACATGAGTGACATTCATATCGCTCTGAATTTGAATGAACAGTGCTAACATGTCTTTTGAGAGAATATTTGCTCCTGAATTCAGACTGGCAAACATCGCATCTATGTTGCTGTGAATTTATTTCATTTGTTATAGGATCTTCATCCGCGATAGAGAAAGAACCATTTTTCTGATCAATTTCATTGAGGTCACTGCGATTATCCTCAACCTTCAATATGAATTCGGCTCTGTCGTAAACTCGATTCCCATCGATGAATTGTTCAGCAATTTCGACATCTTCTTCTTTGACCATTTTGGTTTCACAACTTTCTTCATCACCAGAAACTTGTGCCCTGCAACAAATGTCCTCAAATACTGTAACGTTTATTATTTCACACTCTTTTATTTAAATCTAAATATACTATTAGAATGAGGCTTCGATGGATTTGTTAGGCACAGTCTTTGATTTTCGTTCGTTTAAGATGTTACTTTGTCTTTTATTTTGTTTTCAAATATATCGTTTTCCCGCTTCTTAAGTATAGGCAAACAATGAAACACCTTTCTTGTCTGCGTAGAGTACAGGTTGTCCCAAATTGCTTGATTTTGACTGTTTTAGGTACTTCTGGACTAGATAGGTAAAAACTGGTGCCCTGGGCTCGATTTTTGTGTAACCACCATTAGTGAAAACCGTTTCACGATATCTTCATTTTTTTTTCGATTTCGAAAATGTGCCATAACTTTTTCATTTACGAAAATATCTGAAAACGATTAAAAGTTTCTAGAAGCGCTTTTTTCCCGGAAATAAGTAACTATATTCAATTTTTTCTTCTCGTGGAAAAAACCACTTTTTTTATATTGAATACGAACGCATTTTTTTCATTTTATTTGAATTTAGAGATAAAAAAAATTTAAAATAATGTCTTATTCCCAGTGAAAAAGTGCTTGTTGAAAGTTTTTATCTTTTTCAGATATTTTCGAAAATGAAAAAGTTATGGCACATCTTGTGAGTCGAAAAAATTTCAAAATGTAGTTATATCTTCAAAACAAATGAAGATATCGTGAAACGGTTTTCACTATTGGTGTTTTCACGGAAATCGAGCCCAGGACTTCTTTCAACGTTTTTACCTATCTAGTCTAGAAGTACCAGAAACAGCCAATATCAAGCAATTTCGATACCCTGAACATAAAGAAAAAAGTGGTCCCAGATGGGATCTGCTTAAATCTGATGACATGCAGTTTATTTTCGTCACATTTTTCTTATTTCTCGAGTATTGAAGATATCAACTGTTCCTGAAAAGGATTTTCTTTCTTCGACTGATTCGTTGGAAAATTTGGAAAATTGTTGATGATATCTGATTTTGCTGATTTTCGATTGTTGGAATCAAGTAGAATCTCCGTCTTGAACGGGATAAATTTCCATACCCTGGTAGAAAATTCTAGAGAAAGCCGTCCTCCATCTTAGGTAATATTAACATGATGGTTTCACTTTCCTTCGCCTTCATCAATGTCCATTTCAGGCTTCTTTTCTTAAGTGTTGAATTTGGAATTGACCATATTCATTACTTATCGGTTGCAGCTTTTTTAAATGTTTTTGGGTTGGCGACAGTGTGAGATTAATCATAATGACATTCATCGTAGTTGTCAATTGTCATTATTTATTTACTTTTTTCAAATTTTGAATTTTGAAATTTTTCCAATCATCTATAGAAAACCGACATTTTTCTAAATATTTCATCAATCTAGTTAGGTTTCTCCCTAAATATACTACAATTATTTAAAACAGATATCAATCATTTTTATTGATAAAACAAATATTTACAATTTTTAATAAAATGGATACTAGAAAGCTGTGAGTATATCTTGTGTATATTCAACATGTCCAAGAGTACAATATTAGGTTAATGATTTTTCTATTTTAGCAACCACAATGGTGGAGGTGGCTGGAGCACTGTCAAAGTCTTCTAGTAAGCACTAAATTTTCATTTACATCTGTCCACTCATTAACATTATGTTTATTAGCAGGTCAAACAGAAAGACATTTTGAAGATGTGTGTTTGTGATGGATGATGTGAATCTTTAAAAAAAATCATCTGAACGCCAATATACCGATGAATATCATAATTTTCATTTTATAGGATTCATTGATCATTTGTTATTAAGAATAATCAACTAGATGGGTTGGAGGAACAAGTCACCGAAGATATTACAAGTGAGTATACACCCAACTTGAAAAACAGTACTTACAATTTAATTTTTGCTCCTGGAATTCAACTTTTAATATATTCATACAAATCCTTGGAGCAAACAATCTTTGCTCATGCAGACTATCAACAATTTTTATTTTTGTAGGTCTGAGAATTCATGTTGAGAGGAAGATTAGACAAGTGAAAATCTTCAATATACTGAAATCTACGATTCCCATCAGTACCAAGGAAAGTTTGATTTCTTTAAAGCACCCATTCTAGATAGAAGTATATAAGCAATATAGAAGTTTTCAAATTCAATAATTGTTCATAAGTAATTATATAAGTGTTCCATTTCAAAAATTGTTTTCATTCCCAAATTCGAAATGTCCCCTACGAACATGCAAA
Organism: Hippodamia convergens; assembly: GCA_038502775.1. NCBI lineage: Eukaryota > Metazoa > Arthropoda > Insecta > Coleoptera > Coccinellidae > Hippodamia > Hippodamia convergens. The sequence continues at coordinate 70,922 of JAVSIQ010000223.1, forward strand.
TAATTTTATGAATTCAAGTTTGGTCATATGGAAATGATTTCAGAGATATTTGTAGTACTAATATAGGGATCAATAAGAGGTTTATGTCCAAAAGATCTTTTTCATGTGGTACTAATATAACCCAATTTGTCCACAACACTATTTAATTTGTTGGAAATCCAAGGAATTTTTTAATAAAGATGAAAAACAAAATAACAATTGAACTATAATAAATAACAGTATACAAAAAAATTGCTAAAATTCTTCGATGAAAAATAATTATTCTGCCTGTAATGTTTTTTTTTTTTGAAAAATCCACATCTTGTGTTTCATATTCCATCGCAACCACATTTATATTATCATTTTCGAAATGCTTTTGCTTTGACCTGCCAATAAACATAATGTTAATGAGTGGACAGATGTAAATGAAAATTGAGTGCTCACAAGAAATCATAGGTTTTTTCCTCAGGAATAATGTAGGAACTTCAGTTCTCTTCATTTCATTTTGGAATGTGAAATATAAACCGCATATTCTCTTCCTCTGGAAATTAATGAATGAGCATCTTGCTCCATTCCTAGAGAATGTTACCATTTCTTAGCAAGTATTTTATTTTTAGGGAAACTATGAAACTCAAACAAACCTATGAAATGTTAATTTGGAATCTTCGGTAGAGCTAGGACTTTGACAGTACTCCAGCCACCTGCAACATTGTGGTTGATGAAATCGAAAAAACATGAACCTAATATTGTACTCTTGGACATGTTGAATATACACAAGATATACTTACAGCCTTCTAGTATCCATTTTAATAAAAATTGTATGTTTTTGTTTTATCAATAAAAATGATTGATATCTATTTTAAATAATTGTAGTAAATTTAGGGAGAAACCTGACTTGATTGATGAAATATTTTGAAAAAATGTCCGTTTACTATAAATGATTGGAAACATTTCAAAATTCAAATTTTGAAAAAAGTAAATGAATAATGACAATTGAGAACTATAATGAATGTCATTATGATTAATCCCACAATGTCCCCAACCCAAAAACAACAAAAAAAAGTATTATTCATTCATGATAGCAACAATTCAATATAAAAATGATATATAAAAAATGTATATGATGCGAAAGTATTATTCATAACCAATACACATGTTTGAATTTTGAATGACATTTGTCAGAGTAAGTTTGTGAACGACGAGTGTGGAGTAAAGACCGAAGAATATTTCTGATCATATGGCCATACTCTTACTCTACTCTCTGAGTAAGTTTGTGAACGCTGCCTAGAGGAAGGGCGTTAGGTCGTCCAACCTCAAATACACCAAGGTGTATTTGAGATATTTTAGATCAAGATCTAAAATTCCACTGTGCATCCCCACACTGTACACCAGGGAGGCAGAGATGTCTCAAAGCACTTAATCAATTTTTCAATTATTCCAGCTCTAAAAACCTCGAGCTCTCTATCAATTTATTCATTTTGGAATTATTTCTGTCGATTCGTAGAATGAGATAACCACATAAAAATAATACTCACCGATCACTGACATAGGCCTTTTCTTTATTTTCAATCCGGTTTCTAACAGTTTCCATTACTTATGTTGTTTGATAATCCTTCTATTTTCATAAGCACAATGGATTAAATAACTTTATTTTATCACACCAGATTTACAATAGACGCTCGAATCGTCGATCTCTTTCGCCTGACTTTTACACCAGAGTCTGTTTTAGAATATTTCTAAAATGTATTTTTAAACGATAGGTGTCAGTTTCTATTGCAGATGCAGAACACTCGAAGATAATTGTTATTTCAGACAAAAAATTATAAAATTACGGAATACTGCATGCTCAAGTCAATGTTGCAGACATGATTAAATTGACAAATGACAACTAATTTCGCCAACATAATTCGTAATTACTACCAACATTTTCGCTCAAAGAACCCTAAGTCGCTTATAATCATAGACATAAACGAATCTACTTTATCTCGAAACCACCTAGCGGCAAAAAATTCAAACACTCGCTTAATGTCCCTTAGTTTGAGATTGTACTGATTTCACAGTATTTCCTTTTTCTACAGTTGTTATCGAGGATTGAAAACTTCTCGATGATTTATTTGTGTTTGAAAATGAATGATTTAAGAATCAATATGCCGAAATCGAAGTTTATTGTTGTATTTATGGATGTAAACGTCGTGCTCACAAGGACCATGTTAAATGCTGAAAAGAAATGCAGTTCCTACGAAAAAACTTCCTAAGGGATCTCATGAAACCACTACTATAGAGAAAAGACCGACTATAATCAAATATATAATTTTTATTTGCATTATGTTCTTTTCAATTAAAAGTAATTCATTTTCTGTTGAAAACCAATTATGGATGAATGGGAGATCCAGAAACTGACAAAGAGCTCCCTACACAGGTAAAGAACTGAAATATTTTCATAATCATTATATCAAAGTAATAATTTCCGGAAATATCCAGAACAACCGATCAACGGTCAGTTGCTGAAGCTTAATGTGCTTTGGCAAAAGTTAAGTATGAAGATGTTGCAGTCAAAGTTGATAGTTTGAAAATTCGGAAAATATGTGACAATACAATAACTGACAAAAACTTAAAGAGCATAACAGGGATGAATTCTTTTCATATGCTAGACACAAGAAAGAAATTCTGCAGAAGTGAATATGTGACCTCCAATTTTTTCAGATGATACGTTTTGAAAGTAGTTCCTTATAGTACGAGAGCTAGTGAACCTTTTGAGTAACGGTTTGCCTGTAAGGCTAGAAATTTTTCTAGCGATAGTTCCTAGCATGCTGAGGACGGAAATCATCGCCTGGCACCCCTCACCCCTGCACGTCATCAAGATCTATATCTTTGAAAGTGTTAAAAAAATAAAAAAAAATAAACTTGTTCCTGTAAGCTTGAAACTTTCATACGATTTTGTTCGTTCATTGTGAAGTTCAAAAAAAAATTGACAGGCGATTTCGACGAGCACAAGTACCTGCCAGGCGACTCGAAAAGGGTGTAAAATACGAACAAAAATGAACTTTTTTATGTAAGGCTGAAATTTATATATGTGTTCGTCTGAGGAAATGAAAAAATAAGTTTTATTATTAATCTTCATCATCATCTGATATGTTATCATTAATTTATCATCATATAGTACAGTCGTTTCAAGCGTAGTACACTGTGTCTTAAATTGGTTGAGACTGCATTATATCTTAGCTATTATTGAAAATCGAGTCATGCGGTTTTCGAAACCCTGTGTTACTTTTTTGTAAAACTTTTAAATCCACAAACAGAAATATTCCAATTTTTTTTGTTTCTGGAATGCAGTGCGAAAATGAAAATGTTCACTTTTTGAAGATGTTATTATTTCTCGGGCTCTGCATAAGAAAAAAAAAAAATTAAAACTTCTTATAATGATATTTTTACGTAGAAGTCAGTGGCGTAGCTAAACATTTTTTCAAAGCATTATTTTTGAGATTGAATTGGAACGGAATGAAATTTTTCATATGCAACACCATGTTTATTTTAACGTCAAACTGTATCACGACCTATGCTTCAATAAATTTCAGTTGAAAAAAATATCCCACGCATTTAATCAATATTCACAAGCATTTAATCATTACTTTTTCAAAAAGCCATGTGATCTAAACCCATTTATTTTATAGTATTTTGAACATAATTTCAAAATATCAACTGAAAAATGGTTTTTTGATGCATGGGTGGAAGCATTCATGTCTTACTTTAAAAAAAAACAAACAGAAATACAGTAGGCTCTTGATGCCGGATTATCGGAAATGCCGGATTATCGAATTTGTACAGGAAAAAAAAGCTTACTTCATATGATTTTCACTACTATCCAACTTTCGCAAAATAAGACCGCTGTTTTGTCAAGGGACGCTATGAAACAAGAGAAAACAAATACGTGACATCACTGTCGAGGTTAGGTCCGGACAGCCGAGCGGGAAAAACTACTCTCGGTGATCCGGCGTTCAGCTGTATAAAATGCCGGATTATAGAGCGGGTTACCTGGGTCCCAAAGTGCCGGACTACCGAGCGTATCGGATTGGCAAGCGCTGGATTATCGAGCGATGACTGTATACATTTTTCGGATGGTTGACGCTCAAATTTATTAAAGGTAAGGTTGTGATACATCGATGTATTCAGAAAAAAATGAGAAGATTTGACGTTAAAACATACGAGGTGTTCCATTTGAAATATTTCAAGTTTGAGCTATATCTTAAAAACATTTATTAGATAAAAATTTTAAGCTACGCCACTGACTTCTACGTAAAAACATTATTATAAACATTTTCATACTTTTTCTTCTCATACAGGGCCCGAGAAATAATAACATCTTCAAAAAGTGAACATTTTCATTTTCGCACTGTATTCCAGAAACAAAAGAAGATGGAATATTTCTGTTTGTGGATTTAAAAGTTTTACAAAAAAGTAACACAGGGTTTCGAAATCCGCATGACTCTATTTTCAATAATAGCTGAGATATAATGCAGTCTCAATCAATTTAAGACACAGTGTACTACGCTTGAAATGACTGTACTATATGATGAAAAATTAATGATAACATATCAGATGATGATGAAGATTAATAATAAAACTTATTTTTTCATTTCCTCAGACGAACACATATATAAATTTCAGCCTTACATAAAAAAGTTCATTTTGTTTCGTATTTTACACCCTTTTCGAGTCGCCTGGCAGGTAACTTGTGCTCGTCGAAATCGCCTGTCAATTTTTTTTTGAACTTCACAATGAACGAACAAAATCGTATGAAAGTTTCAAGCTTACAGGAACAAGTTTATTTTTTTAATTTTTTTAACACTTTCCAAGATATAGATCTTGATGACGTGCAGGGGTGAGGGGTGCCAGGCGATGATTTCCGTCCTCAGCATGCTAGGAACTATCGCTATAAAAATTTCTAGCCTTACAGACAAACCGTTAGTCAAAAGGTTCACTAGCTCTTGGACTATTATAAGTATGTACTGGCCAAATATCTTTTGATTACTTTATTCTTAAATTTTACTTTATAGTGTCCAAATTATATATACCGAGTGAGCCCAAGGTGTGTACCGAGCTTTCTGGGTATAATTGGCGAATCCAACTACCGTTGAGGGCGCTGTAAATACTTGTTTTCTAGGTTCGAAATTTAGCCACCAGCCTGAGTGGCGCTAGGGGTTTTTTGTAAATTTTTGAATGACAACGGGATATTTTATATCATTTTGTGAAATAAATTAATAGATTTTCATTTTAAGAGTGATTTAAAGGCTTTTTAAGATGGTAGTGTGTGTGAATGCATTTCTGATTGTACATTAAGTGGGGCGAATTCAGAAGAACAACTCGAATGATGAAAAAATTTTATGCAAAGATATTTAATACTTGTAAGAACAATTTATTTTGGTCAAATGAATATGTTTTACACTTATTGGGATTACTCAAGTGACGTAGAATAATATATTTGAAAGTATTTCCTAGATCCATGAGGTTCTGCAGAATTCGTAAATGAATGGTACTACCTCGAAGTGAAATCCAATTGAAGCAGAATCATTCGTGCTGCACACAGGTTCAAATGAATCTGTTGAATTTGGAAACATACGACTTCATTGTTTATTAAAGTTTACCCAAATCAATTTTGAAAGTGGGTGCTCCCTTTCACGAACAAAATTTGATTGAGAACATTTCATTTAATCATTTCTTCAATCATATGTTGCAAAATGAATAAATGATTCTGAAATTTTTTCCAGTCTTTATTTGTATTTTGTTTGTAATTTTTAAATGTAAATTGTATATATCTTTCATCACACAATATTAAGATAACAATCAAATATAGATAAAATATTTGTTTACAATGGAAAACTTGCCAGAGATGATACCAAAAAGTCAGAAGAGATGTATGTAATTGCCAAGTCAAAGTGATATGACTAAAACAAAATGCTGACATAAATATAGAACAAACCTTTGAAAATTTATAAATGTTTGAAAACTCATAGGGTCGGTTACACAAAACTTCGATTGCACCGTTAAATTAATTGGAGCCAACGCAATTCGTTGAAATTTCAAAACGAGTGATTTGATTGGTGTGAATTTACGTAAGTTTTTTAAATCGTACAATTAAAGCTTTGTGAAACTCGCCCATAATCTTTCAAACCCAGTGTTTGCAAATTCAGTCAAGGAGTTCAATTGTTTCTTATTTTTAATGGCATTAGCAAAATTTCACATCAAATAACCAGTGTTCACTTGTCCCATTGTCTTCAGATACTTCCTCTGCATTTTCAAATCTCACAGATTGCATTTTGAATAGCACATGCACAGTAGATTGTTCCTCTTTACTTAAAGCAGACAATATTGCAGCATTTTTTTCTTTGATTTACACACCACTTTCAAAATTATGGAAATGAGTACACTGAGTTGTTGATTGAGAAATTATATGTTTATCCATAAGAGTAGCATTCCTGTATTCTCTCCTCAATTTATGTTGGGCCATACAAGCCCTATTCATTTCTTCTGGATATTAACTACGTCGCAAGTTTCGAGAAGTCACAGCAGTAGCTTTAAGCTCAGGAGCTTTCATTTGCTGAAATGTTGAACCTGAAAAGATATAGAAATAAATATTATGAATTATTCACAAAATTTTTCACAACAGACCTATGACAAGATTATCAATCTGAAAATGATGAGAGAAAACAATCATTTTTCCCATCTACGATCTTCTCACCCAAGCTTTTCTTTTTCCAATATATCAACGGCATTATAATTCATTCACTTATAATGAAAATATTATTCCACTCGCCAATATTATTCAAATGAATCTTTTTATTTCTGGTCAGTTTCAATATAGCTCCTAACCTGAAATTTAACACATGAATTTGAGAATAATCTTATGTTAACGTATAATTCTCGTATAAATACCTTTCGATAGTTTCTCAGCATCAATTCTACTATTCAGAAAACCTAATAATTTCACCAATCTTCGTATATTAAACGAAAATATCACTAATTTATATTAAAAACCATGTATTTTGAACGGGATTACTCCAAAGTATACTTGTTTTCTTAGGGCGATATTTTGCCGCTAGAGGGAGTTTAGATTTTTGGATTCGCCAATAGTACATTGAGAAATAAGTAAAGTTTGTGAAATAAACTCATGGACCAAAATGCATATTAAGGGAGATATATCCTCCTAAAGTTGATGAAATTAATAAATTTTCTGCATAACTTCTGAACGGTGAATGCCACCAGATTAAAATTTCGTGTTCAATTGTTCCTGAATAGATTTTTTTATTACACTTCTACATTTCTGAAACTTTCACCCCCAGAAAGCTTGGAACACAATTTTGACTCACCCTGTATACAAATGTCGTCTATTTCTTTAAAAAAATTGTAAGTATATAGGTATGTCAGAATAGAAACCTGGATGGTTGTAATTGTTTTACATATGTTTTTTCATTGGCTATTGTTCAACTATGGGAATAAATTTATTGTTTATTTGATTCGAAAATTATTGTTTTGAAGACATTGATTTGTCACTAGAGATTTGTTAATATGCATTTAATAGAATTTAATTTCAACGCTTTTAGCAGTGATGGAGAGGAATGTCGTAGACCTAAAGTGATGCGTCTCAGATCAAATTTTTTTCGAAATTAACGAGGATTATGATTTTTTTTTAAAGATTCAGATTATCGAAAAGCTGCGTTTTATTATTATTTATTCAGCGTATGCTGAATATTCTAAACCAAATAGAACATTGGATAGCTCGTCCATCCAGAAGGTAATTAAAATGCCAGGTTTCCGAGGTGCATAGGTGCTATCGACTGCACACATAAAAATTCAATTGACAGGAGGTGATCAAGCCGAACTATTCAAGAACCATTAACAGTTTTTTTCTTGAATGTGCAAACTGTAGCTGATCCATCTCTGGAAATTACAAACATTGATGCAAAAGATTCAGCACTTGACTTTTCAGAATTCTATGCTGTGCGGATCATTTGAAAAAAAGGATTTTCCTTACATTGTGTTAGCAGGAGAGAGTGGCTTGGGAATTGAGCCTTATATAATCACACCTTCAGCTAATACAAGAAAACCTTGTGAAGTCTCATTCAACAAATCACATATTTGTACAAGAAATCTTGTTGAGAGAAAAAGTGTGTAGAAATGTCTCTTTCTAGCCCTTGCCATGGGAATGCATGTTAAATTAGATACAGCTCAGGCTATGTTAGTGGCTGCAGTCATTCTTCATAAAACAGCATATTGTAGAATTCACTAGCAATATTAATCTTTTAGAATTTCCTGATCAAAGGCATAATGCAAGTACCTCTACTCCAGATACTTCCATTAACATGTATTTTAATAGATTGTAAATTAGAGAAACAATTGATCTTAGGTATACAAGTACAATATACAAACTGAGGAAATATTTATTAGAATAAAATATAAAAATTTATTATATTAAACTTGTACATTTCAATCATTGATTTTAAAATTTTAATATTCCTTTGATGTCTTATAAATTCAATGAGTCTGACCTACTATTTAGATCAAAAGAACCATTATTTTCTACCAACTTGAGAAAATTTAAACAGAACCCATAGTTACGATACCTCAATCGGTAAAATTATTGTAAATTATTATCTGGAAATCCGAATGGGATGTATGTTCTTTATCTAATAAAGATCTAATATCTGATCCATTGAATAAAGTTCCTGGTTTTAATCTTCCCAGGAGAATATGGTCCCTTCTTAATCGAATAAGAACAGGTCATGGTCGTACCAACAGCATGCTTTTCAAGTGGAATTCGGTTGATAGTCCTAATTATGAATGTGGTGAATCAGAGGAAACAGTTGAACACCTAATTAATAATTGTTCGATTTATAAATTCCAAGATGGCATTAGAGCCATACACAATATATCAAACTCATTTTTGCAATGGGTTGAAAATTTCAGATCAATTTGATGAAGTATAAATTGAATTCTCTTGCTGTTCTGGCTTTTTTTATTTTCAGGTTGGAGTTTGTGTTTGGAAATCCTTCCTCCGAAGAGCCGTCCCGCTGATCGTGATGTCCTTCTATATAGAATTTTCAGATACTACAATTTTATTTTATTTTTTTAACGGGGAGACAGGTTTTTTCGGCTGAGGTTTTTTCCCCTGGCTCTATAGTATCGTATGATACTGGTGATGATAGTATCGTATGATTCTATAGTATCATACGAAGAATGTTGTGGTACCCCGTTCCTTTTTTTACCTCAGCTTAGGTTCTTTTTGTTTCAACTTTTATTGTATTATTTTAGCTCTCTTATTCAAAAGAATATATATATATATATATATATATATATATGAGAAAGATATGAATATTGAGGGATCGGTAAAATACATGGATAAGATTTATTGGACATAACCGATGCGATGTTTGCCAGTCTGAATTCAGGAGCAAATATTCTCTCAAAAGACATGTTAACACTGTTCATTCAAATTCAGAACGATATGAATGTCACACATGTGATTTTGCTTTTACTCAGAAGTATAATCTGAAAACACACATAAATTCAGTTCATTTAAACATAAAACGACATGAGTGTCATTTTTGTGAATATGCTTCAAATCGTAAAGATTGTCTCAAAGCACATATTGATTCAGTTCATTTCAACCTGAAGCAGCATAAGTGTCACCTATGTGATTTTGCTGCTAATCTGAAGAAATATCTGGAAAACCACATAGATTCAGTTCATTTAAATATGAAACGACACAAATGCCATTTGTGTGGATATGCTTCAAATCAAAAGAGCAGTCTCAAAACACATATTGATTCAGTTCATTTAAATTTAAAACCTCACAAGTGTCACTTATGTGATTTCGCTGCCAATCAAAAGAAAAATCTCAGAGCACATATAGATTCAGTTCATTTAAACTTAAAACGAAACAAGTGTCACTTATGTGATTTTGCTACTAATGAGGAGAAAAGTCTGCAAAACCACATAGATGCAGTTCATTTAAATTTGAAACAACACAAGTGTCACTTATGTGATTTTGATACTAATGAGAAGGAAAGTCTGAAAAACCACATAGATACAGTTCATTTAAACATAAAACGACACAAGTGTCATTTGTGTGAATATGCTTCAAATCAAAAGAGCAGGATCAAAGAACACATCGATTCAGTTCATTTGAACCTGAAGCAGCATAAGTGTCACCTATGTGATTTTGCCGTTAATCAGAAGAAAAATTTGAGAAACCACATAGATTTAGTTCATTTAAACATAAAACGACACAAGTGTCATTTGTGTGAATATGCTTCAAATGAAAAGAGCAGGATCAAAAAACACATCGATTCAGTTCATTTGAACCTGAAGCAGCATAAGTGTCACCTATGTGATTTTGCCGTTAATCAGAAGCAAAATTTGAGAAACCACATAGATTTAGTTCATTTAAACATAAAACGACACAAGTGTCATTTGTGTGAATATGCTTCAAATAAAAAGAACCATCTCGAAGCACACATCGATTCAGTTCATTTGAACCTGAAGCAGCATAAGTGTCACCTATGTGATTTTGCCGTTAATCAGAAGAAAAATTTGAGAAACCACATAGATTTAGTTCATTTAAACATAATACGACACAAGTGTCATTTGTGTGAATATGCTTCAAATCAAAAGAGCAGGATCAAAGAACACATCGATTCAGTTCATTTGAACCTGAAGCAGCATAAGTGTCACTTATGTGATTTTGCTGTTAATCAGAAGAAGAGTCTTAAAAACCACATAGATTCAGTTCATTTAAACATAAAAAGACACAAGTGTCACTTGTGTGAATATGCTTCAAATAGAAAGGACAGTCTCAAAAATCATATCGATTCAGTTCATTTGAATTTAAAACTAAACAAGTGTCACTTATGTGAGTTTGCCTGCAATGACAAGAGAAATCTGAAAAAACATCTCGACTCAGTTCATTCGAACCTGAAGTGACACAAGTGCCATTTATGTAATTTTGCTTGGAATTATAAATTTAGCCTCAAAAGTCATATGATGTCTTTTCCTTCAAATTCAGATCAATCTTGATGTTGTTACATAGACTTCATAATGTAAAACTGATTTTGAAAATTTCATACAACATTCTCTATTCATCTGAAATTATAATTAATTGCATTTTTGTGACACAAACTCAAAAGCAACGATTTATAGTTTTCCATTAAGTGTTGATGTTAATAAAAATAAATAGTGTATGGTTTTCATTGCGTATTCTCCTCATCCCATAGATGTGTTTATTATGAGAATTTATAGTTGAAGTTCTTGAGAAACAGGATCGAAGATTCCAAGAATGGCTGCGTTCAGCGGAAAGAGCAGTTGTAAAACTGATTACTGATCTTAAAGTGGTCAGATAGGGAATTCCTGAACGGTGACATTTTATTAACATAACTTATCTGCATTTCTGATATATTTCTGAACTGTGACATCGTCAACAAAATACAGTTCATCACAAAATAAAATAAACAAAGAAAATATAGTAAGAATGAGAAACACACTTCATTCTTGTTTTAAATATTTATTCCAAAGTCAATCAATTTCTGTTTATACAACTATCTTCAGGCCAGCTGAAAACACTCGTTGGTTAACTCGTACCTGGCGTTTTACAATATATATATATATATATACGAAAGATATGAATATTGAGGGATCGGTAAAATACATGGATAAGATTTATTGGACATAACCCACCGTACTGATGAGGGCCGAAAGCCCGAAACAGCTGTCTACGGTTTCAGTTTCAGAGGGTTATGTCCAATAAATCTTAACCCTCTGAAACTGAAATGAACCGTAGACAGCTGTTTCGGGCTTTCGGCCCTCATCAGTACGGTGAGAAGTTGGTATTCGAAAACGCATAACGGAGTCAACACAAGGGAGCCAGCCGCACATTTGCGATTTCGGTTGGAAGACCCTGCATTCCAGGGCAACATCCAACGTCACCACGGAGGCAACTTTAGCCACCTGCGTGACATCCGAGTCCAGGAATATAAATATGAGAAAGATATGAATATTGAGGGATCGGTAAAATACATGGATAAGATTTATTGGACATAACCCTCTGAAACTGAAATGAACCGTAGACAGCTGTTTCGGGCTTTCGGCCCTCATCAGTACGGTGAGAAGTTGGTATTCGAAAACGCATAACGGAGTCAACACAAGGGAGCCAGCCGCACATTTGCGATTTCGGTTGGAAGACCCTGCATTCCAGGGCAACATCCAACGTCACCACGGAGGCAACTTTAGCCACCTGCGTGACATCCGAGTCCAGGAATATAAATATGAGAAAGATATGAATATTGAGGGATCGGTAAAATACATGGATAAGATTTATTGGACATAACCCTCTGAAACTGAAATGAACCGTAGACAGCTGTTTCGGGCTTTCGGCCCTCATCAGTACGGTGAGAAGTTGGTATTCGAAAACGCATAACGGAGTCAACACAAGGGAGCCAGCCGCACATTTGCGATTTCGGTTGGAAGACCCTGCATTCCAGGGCAACATACAACGTCACCACGGAGGCAACTTTAGCCACCTGCGTGACATCCGAGTCCAGGAATATAAATATGAGAAAGATATGAATATTGAGGGGATCGGTAAAATACATGGATAAGATTTATTGGACATAACCCTCTGAAACTGAAATGAACCGTAGACAGCTGTTTCGGGCTTTCGGCCCTCATCAGTACGGTGAGAAGTTGGTATTCGAAAACGCATAACGGTATATATATACATAACGAAACAGCTATCTACGGTTCATTTCAGTTTCAGAGGGTTATGTCCAATAAATCTTATCCATGTATTTTACCGATCCCTCAATATTCATATCTTTCTCATATTTATATTCCTGGACTCGGATGTCACGCAGGTTGCTAAAGTTGCCTCCGTGGTGACGTTGGATGTTGCCCTGGAATGCAGGGTCTTCCAACCGAAATCGCAAATGTGCGGCTGGCTCCCTTGTGTTGACTCCGTTATGCGTTTTCGAATACCAACTTCTCACCGTACTGATGAGGGCCGAAAGCCCGAAACAGCTGTCTACGGTTCATTTCAGTTTCAGAGGGTTATGTCCAATAAATCTTATCCATATATATATATATATATATGGATAAGATTTATTGGACATAACCCACCGTACTGATGAGGGCCGAAAGCCCGAAACAGCTGTCTACGGTTTCAGTTTCAGAGGGTTATGTCCAATAAATCTTATCCATATATATATATATATATATATATATATATATTATATATATATGGATAAGATTTATTGGACATAACCCTCTGAAACTGAAATGAACCGTAGACAGCTGTTTCGGGCTTTCGGCCCTCATCAGTACGGTGAGAAGTTGGTATTCGAAAACGCATAACGGAGTCAACACAACTTCTCGCCGTTCTGATGAGGGCCGAAAGCCCGAAACAGCTGTCTACTATGCAGACAGGGGAAAAAACCTCAGCCGAAAAAACCTGTCTCCCGTAGAAAAAATAACATAAAATATTAAATATGAATCGAAAGACATCAGTGTGATCTTCTTCATGTAATCCGTCGATGGGCTCGGATAAACAGATTCTTCCCAAAACGACTCGCAATTCTTAATCTGAAATGAAAAAAGACAAAAGCAGAAAAGAAACCGATTATTCAGAATAAATCAAATGCATTTGCTACTTCAAAAAACATCAACATTCAGATTTCTTGGCCAAATAATGTTCGGAGGTTTATAAATATTCATGACAGAAATGTCACAAAATTTGAAAGAAATGAAAAAACTCCATCAATTTCCCCTTTCCGAATCTGTTGAAAAATTGCGAACTGATAATTTTTTTCACATAACAAGCTAAACTTCAACTAACCTTCAACTGTCCTTTTTCACGGGGATTTTTTTTTCTGTTGTCGTGTGGGTTTCTTGCAGGAGAACCACCTCGATACCATGTTCATCAGCTAATTTGGAGACGTAATCACACTTGTCTTTCGATTTTCAAAATCCACAAATTCTTGCTCTCCGGTCGTGAGGGTTTTTTCAAACCGAATACGACCTACCAGGTGATGATTTTTCGGCACTATTATAATACAGAATATAAAGACAAGCGAAGCGTCGCGCCGGAACACTACCTACATTGTCTCGAAGTGTTTCGTCGTATTTTTGAACCCTCATAACAATAGTTTGTCTTCGAAAATGACATCGTTCGTATTCTTTTAGCATTGACTGCAATATGCTTTGAATCCGGAGGACTTGTACATTCTAGAGTCAAGTTATTTAGTCAAAAGACGACGGAAACACAGAGGTCCTGCCGTTATTGGATGCACCCAATTTTCAGAACCAGAAAAGCCTTGGGAGAATTCAAACATCTCCAAAATCAATAATTGGAAAAATATCCTGAGCGATTTTTCAATTTCTATGGGAAGAAGCAAAGAATATTTCTGAATGTATTTGAGAAACGATAAGATTTCATTGGTGCAACATTTCGAACTTTCAAGCTTTGTAACGTTTCGGAGTTTATATCAGACTCCCTTTGAGACAATTTCTCAACATGAACTTTACGTAATATTGAGAATTATTGATTTCCCAATTGACATTCACCAATCCATGATGATCATAGATTAATATTGATAACTATGATGGTGAAATTGCTACTTCATTTCAAAATTCCCTGAAATTAGTTCCATTTTCAACAAATCATTCCAAATACGATCCACACCCACCGAACAATTTGACAGATTATCATTCTTTTATAACTGTCAGGTTCCATCATTAGATTTTTCGTGTTATTCCAATCCATCATGTGATCGCCTATTGGAAGTCACATGATCGCGATCTACCAATATCTCTACATTTTATGTTATTCTAATTTTCTAATTTCGAAAGGTGTTGATGTTTCTCGTGTAGGTATAGGTTTTTCCATAAATACAAGGAATATTGTAAATACAATTTCTTATTTGAAGATTAAGTTTTTGTAAGTTTAGATCTTGAATCATTTCGTATTGAAAACGGTTCTCATATTGAATTCAGAACCAATTCTTTGAATTTTTCCTGAAAGTCCATGAACATGAGAAATCGTGGGATCTGTAGCAACTTGCCGCACGTATACGTATACGCTCGTTTCGCGAGAGCCATAAAACGCTCGAAAACGCTTGCAGTGGACGACCGGGCTTAGACTTTATAGATATCTAAAATCCCTGATTTCGTCACTCACTCACTGATGACCATAAAAACTGTTAGGATACTTCCTGATGTCCTATCAAGTTGAAATTTGGTATGTGAGCGGAAAAAATCCTAAACTAGAAACTTTCACCCCCCAACACTTAGAACCAGAGGATGTAAAAGTTTGTGCTAGTGCTAGTGGTCTGAAAATTGATATATACGGAGGACTACTTGTTATGAATTAAAAAAAAAATATTCAAGAATTCTCAGAGAACATTGCCCCCTTATTTTGAATAAAATGGAGAGAGATAAAATGAAGCGCTCGTAAAACGCTTCATGTGTATTTACACCAAATACAATTTCACTGTAATAACCTCAACACAGTTTCCATTGTGCAATTTCTCGTTGTGATCATAATATAATGATAGGATTCTTCATACAATTGTTGTGATGGCAGCTCTCAATTACATCACCATCTCTACTTCGTACATTGTTGATTTTGGAAATGAATTGTGAATTAGTTTGACTTGAAATAGATTTCGCAATAATTATATTTTATTAAATTATTATTGAAAAAAAAAATTAACAAAATGAAAGGATTTTGTCATAAACAACGTACAAAAAGAATTGAAATCCAACCAAAAACATTTGAATGTAAAATATTGCCAAAACGAGGCCGTATTCCTAACATTGTTAAAAAGTTATCAGATCTCATGTAGAGCCTAGCTGCTAACTCTACATTCTTCATCTCCACAAGCCTCATTTCACAAACTCTATGCCTCGGTAAAAATAAGTGACTTGGTCGTTTCTTTTTCGCCACGTGAGCGTAAGGGCAAAAATTCATTCACTGTTCATAACTTTTCTGTTGTTCGATAGTTCATATAGTTACGAAACGGCCAAGTCACATCTTCTAAGATACTCCTATTATTTGGAACGGCTTCCAAATATGTGAATTATTCACTTAAAGTAAGGAATACTCTATTTTCATATAAATCCATCCTTTCAATTAAGATAATATTAGGAAAGAAATTCATGAACAAGAAACGACACTAACGGAGTGTTTCAGCAAACTAAATGTTTACAGAGGGCGCAACCTATCCTTTAATCGCCTTTATGTTGCACATTCTTGCTTTTTCTCCAAAAATGAAAATGAACTCATGCAGTTTATAGACAACACGCTGTCATGCCAAATTATCGCTTACTTTGATGTACTCGTGCAATAACTTCCGAAGTTAATGATTATAAGCGACGTAGGGTTCTTTGAGCGAAAACGTTGGTAGAAATCAGTGAACTAATAACACACTGGTAGAAATCACGAATTATGTTGGCGAAACTAGTTGTCATTTGTCAATTTATGTCATGTCTTCCATATCGACATAAGCATCCGGATTTTCGTAATTTTATGATTATTTTGTCTGAAATATCGATTGCCTCAGCTAGAAGTTTTCGGTAATAGAACTGACACCTCGATAGGTATGAAACTACATTTTAGAAGTATTCTAAAACAGGTACTGGTCTAAAAGTGTAAGAGAACAATGATCCTAACGTTTATTGTAAATCTGGTGTGATGTGTAATGAAATCAAGTTATTTAATCCGTTGTGTTTGTGAAAGTAGAAGAATTATCAAACAATATAATGGAAACTGTTGGAAACCTGATTAAAAATGAAGAAAAGGACTTTGTCAGTGATAGGTGAGTACTGCTTTTGTTTCATTCTCATACCACGAATCGACAGAAATATTGCTAAAATTAATGAATTGCTAGAAGGTCCGAGGTTCTTAGAGCCGAGACAAGTGTTGGACTAGGCCCAGAAATATGTTTGAGTGATTTGAGACATCTCTACCTGCCTGGTACACAGTGTGGGGATGCACAGTAGAACTTTAAATCGAGGCGTAGTTGAGGTCAGTCGACCTTACGCCCTTCCTCAAATCTAATTCTCCCACTTAAATTTCTATGGAAAAGGTTTCTGATATCAAATATTGCTAACAGCGTACCATTTTCAAAATCAGTGAAAACATTGACAAGAGAAGCTGAGTGATGAGTTAGTTTGTAAGGTCGTTAATTAGCATAACGAAGATATTTGAGGAGATTTGTTGCAGGGCTCAAGTTTCCAGCGATGAGGAAAGTTGTAAAACCGAAATGGTCAAAGAAGAAGATGTCGATATTTCTGAACAATTCATCGATGAAAATCTAGTTTACAAAAAAGCAGAATTCATATCAAAAGTTGAAGATAACCGCAGTGCCCTCAATGAAATTGATGAGAAAAATGGTTCTTTCTCTATCGCCGACAAAAATCCTATAACAAATGAAGTAAATTCACAGCAACATAGGTGCGATGTTTGCCAGTTTTCCTTTGAGAACGAATACAATCTCGAAAAACATGTTAACTCTGTTCATTCAAATGCGAAGAGATATGAATGTAACTTATGTGGTTTTGCTTCAAAACTGAAGAAGGGTCTGCAAACACACATAGATTCAGTTCATTTAAATTTGAGACAACACAAGTGTCATTTTTGTGATTTTGCTGCTAATGAGAAGATATGTCTGCAACACCACATAGATGCAGTTCATTTAAACTTGAAACAACACAAGTGCCACCTTTGTGATTTTGCTGCTAATCAGAAGATAAATCTGAAAAACCACATAGATGCAATTCATTTAAACTTGAAACAACACAAATGTCACCTTTGTGATTTTGCTGCTAATCTAAAGATTAGTCTGAAATACCACATAAATTCAGTTCATTTAAATATAAAACCTCACAAGTGTCACCTATGTGATTTTGCTGGTGCTCGGAAGATATACCTGAAAGACCACATAGATTCAATTCATTTAAACATGAAACGACACAAGTGTCATTTGTGTGAATATGCTTCAAATAGAAAGAACAATCTCAAATTGCATATCAACTCAGTTCATTTCAACCTGAAGCAGCATAAATGTCATTTGTGTGATTTCTCTGCTAATCAGAACACACATTTGAAAGCACATATAGATGCAGTTCATTTAAATTTAAAACTGAACAAGTGTCACTTATGTGATTTTGCTACTAATCGCAAGATATCTCTGCAAAACCACATAGATGCAGTTCATTCAAACTTGACACAACACAAGTGTCACCTTTGTGATTTTGCTGCTAATCATAAAACACATCTGAAGAACACATAGATGCAGTTCATTCAAACTTGAAACGACACAAGTGTCACCTTTGTGATTTTGCTACTAATCAGAAAACTTATCTGAAATACCACACAAATTCGGTTCATTTAAATTTAAAACCTCACAAGTGTCACCTATGTGATTTTGCTGCTAATAACAAGATATATCTGAAAAACCACATAGATTCAGTTCATTTAAACATAAAACGACACAAGTGTCATTTCTGCGATTATGCTTCAAATCTGAAGAACAATCTCAAAACACATATCGATTCAGTTCATTTGAATTTAAAACTAATCAAGTGTCACTTATGTGAGTTTGCATGTAATGACAAGGGAACTCTGAAAAAACATACTGTCTCAGTTCATTCGAACCCGAAGAGACATAAGTGCCATTTGTGTAATTTTGCTTCGGATTATAAATTTAGTCTCAAAAGTCATATTAAGTCGTTTCATTCAAATTCAGATCAACCCTGATGTTAGTTGTGTGAATATACTTCAAAATGTAAAACTGATTTTGAAAATCACATACAACATTCTCATTTCATCCGAAATTATAATTAATTTCATTTTTGTGACACCAATTTAAAAACAACGATTTATATTTCGCCATTAAATGTTGATGTTTACAAAAATAAACTTGTTGTTTTCATTGCTTATTCTCCTCATCCCATTAATTTGTTTGTTATGAAAATTTATAGTTGAATTTTTTGAGAAACAGGATCAATTCGGTTCATTCAAATTCGAAACAGCATAAGTGCCATTTGTGTGATTTCTCCTCCCATAGGAAAGATTTCATAAAAAACCACATAAATACGGTTCATTTGAACCTGAAGCGATACAGTTGCCACCTGTGCGACTATTCTGTAAATCAGAAGAATAACCTCAAAAGGCACATAGATACGGTTCATTTGAATCTGAAACAACATAAGTGCCATTTGTGTGATTTTGCTACAAACGACAGATCAACACTCAAAGTCCATATAAATTCGGTTCATTTAAATTTGAGGCAACACAAGTGCCATTTGTGCGAACATACTTGCAATTTGAAACGCGATCTCATTGAACACGTAGATGCTGTTCATTTTAATTTGAGACAACACAAGTGTCACTTATGTGATTTCGCTTCCAATCAAAAGAAATATCTTAAAAAAACATATCGGCACAGTTCATTCGGTGACATCCAAAAGAAAACATCATCTTAAAACTTGTATAGATTCAGTTAATTCAAATTTGAAACCATAATTTGAAATTTGTATGATTTCACTACCAATACAAAAGTTAATCTGATTCATTCAATTTAAAAGAGGTAAAATTATTGCCACTCGAATGAGTCATCAAATTGTGCGAAATATTAATTTTTGCACAATTATTAATTCATTTCGAAAACTCATCCATTTGCATATAATGAATATGACATATTTCACAATGTTTTTTTTCTACCTATTTTGTTCGCGGTTGACTCGTCATATCGGAAATTCTCATTCAGTCCTACTTTGTATATATTAGACTGAATTAAAGAAATCTCCTTTTATTATTTCTTGAACTCCCCCTCTAAGTAATCTTCAGGATATCGAAAATCTCTGTGAAAATATTAACTTTGAATAATAATATTTAGAAGTCGCTATTGGAGGTTTTCTATTTTTCTTTCAAAGCAAGGAGATTTTCTTTTTTTTTCCTTAAATTTGAAATATTTATACAATAATTCTGACGTACCCACTCATCTGATTTTTATAGTGAGACTCTAACTTATAATTCCTTGTAATATTCTGTTGGTTAGCAAAGATTTTGATAAAAGAATCGTATTAATTTAAGTTGAATGAATTTATTTCTGAATGAAAGAAAAATTTCAAACATTTAAGTGTTCCATAGGAATTAAATTAATGAGATATTCAAAGAAATTATCAACAAATTGAACGTTTCTATAATAATTGTTGCTTTGAAAAAAAATTCTGTATATATTCGTTCACAATGCGTTTATTCCATATCAATGGTTTATTAATTTTTTAGGTTTGTACATAATGAAGACTTCAAAATATTGTAAGTACTTTAAACTGATTAGTCGAAGGCCGATGATCGAAAATTTACTCATTCAAATTAAATATCATTAACAAAAGCATTAATTTTGTGCCCTTTTTCTAAACGCGTTATCTTCCTATATATGTTTTTTTTCATCGAATTTTGAGCCAAAGATGGTATCAAATTTTTAATACAACTATTACCACATGAACAAACAGGAGCTTGGTAAAAAAAAATTATAAAATTGTTAAAATAAATTTATTTTCGAGTTTAAGAGAAGAGAATTTGAATATCTTTGTTGTTTCTGAAGGAATAATTCGAATTGAATTACAAATCTGAATAAATAAATAACAAATCATAAGATTATTGTCCTTTAAAATTTATTAATTTGGTAAACATTTGTCGAATATTATGTTTTGTTTCAATGGTGATTTTATTTTTGTGATGTATTCTCATATTGAAATATACTTCTAAAATAATGTACACTACTTGAAGAAGGTGGTTATTCAGAGGATCCTGATCAAAAACATGAAATAAAAGTTGAGAGCAAGAGGAAATGTTCTCAACTGCTCAGATTATTCATTATTTGATGAAACTTTGAGTTGTATAAACAATTAAGACAGTTCAACCGAGACATCTGGAAACATAAAATTTATTTGGATTACAAGATTGAAGATTTAACGATTACTTACCTAATTTACTACTTACCCTCGATATGTAGAAAAAAAAGTGAATATTATTATCTATACCTTCGAATTGGTTTCTGGAAAAAGGAGGCACCATCTCTATGTGAGCTGAGCCAAAATAAAATAAAATTCTGAAAGGGCTACTACCAGACAAAATTATTAACACATGCATTAATTTGCATTTGTCAATAATTCTTTATAGGCCCCGAATTCATGTTTGATTTTTTAACTGCATTATGTAATGACAATTTTGAGAGATATTTTCAAAAGTTTTTAAATGTATTATGAGTTCTTTCAAGTTGGTAATCTAGTTGCTCTCTAATTTATTTTTTTGCACATTTTGACTACTGCAGTTTTCAAAGCAGAATATTGGCTTCTTCTGCAATATGATTAATGCAAGAGACTCAATAAATATAGGATAGGATAGAGAAAAATCCTTTTTTTTTTGTTTCGGAGGTTTTTCAGAACAATTTGGGGTATCAGAACTTCCACTCTCTAAGTAATTATCAGAACTGAAAGTATTTCAAACTTGAATATATAAAAATACTGCATTATTGAAAACAGGTAACAACATAGTTGATTGAAGATCTGTCTCAAACTTCTTATCAGAAGGAAATTCTGCTTTAATCTCCTTCTTAGCAGATCTTTTTCTGATTTTCCTTGGTTTGGTGAATTTCTTCCTCAGGTGTTCAGGAAAATAAAATAAAATAAAACCTTTTCACAGTTTGATTTGACCGAATTGTCTGTTCAAATCAGTTTCAAGAAAGTGTTTTCTACATTGAGTAGAAGGATATATGGGGTAAAATTTTTTTATTTTCATCGCCAAGACTCATAGGGACTATGTTTTGAATCACTGGAAAACCTGCAGAATTTTGAATATTACTATGATAATTCAAGAACTATAATTTATATGTAGAGACTCACGTGAAAAATGAAATTCCACTGCCTGTTGTTTATCTTTGTTTGTGTACAATTATATGCAGAATAGGACTTTACCATAGTGAAAAATCAAAAGTAAAAAATAATTTCAGCACCGTAACGATAATTAGACACACAAATATATAGAAAAACCCAAATGAAACTAAAAAATTCACTTTTCCAATGTTTTGCCCTAATCAGCTGTTTTTCTTCTATCTCACAAACGTACCTCTCTACGCTCCTTCCATATGTTATTAGTTCGCTGATTGGGATCTTCTGCCAAGCGATACGCGCTCTGGTGAGAGAAATCTGAACCCTCGAGCGCTAGTAGTTTTTGGTTATTAACGTGGAATGTGAATGTAAATGTGCTCGTCTTCAGTTTATTTTCGGGGTTTTGTACGGTTTTGTGGGTTGAAAGTTTTGGTGTTATTGATTTTCCTAACTTGGATTATTGCTGAAGAGTTTGAACGCCCTTTAGGATCACTTATAAATAGATATCATCTTTAATCATAGCTGTTATCACATGGCTTCCTCACGTAACGACTATTGCTGTGTCCCGCAATGTAATTCGTGGTCAAGGAGAAAAGGATCACATACTGCATTGAGCTTTCACTTGTTTCCAAAGGAGAATGAAAGCAAGGTTTATTTGGAAACAAAATTTGGAATGGAACTCATTGACAGAAGAAAGACTGGATTTTAAAATTGAAGATTGGTAAACCGGTCACCCCATACATGAAAGTACAGAAGATGATTATTTTCATAAAGGTAACTTACAAATATAAATCATTACTGAATATAAATAAACTTCATATTTTTTATAATATTCTCAGGTAGAAATAAAAAATTTCCAAAATTGAAGCAAACTGCAGTTCCTTCGAAGAACCTACCAATCACTTCAGAAGTTCACGGTTCTCAAGCTTCTTGCTGCTCTTACCAGAAAACTATTCATCCTGAAGCCAGTTTGTCCAGTCGGACAAAGATATACTATTCCAGGGTAGAAAGAAGAGAAAGTGTAAATGATTCCTGTTGTGCAGAAGTTCGATCTGAAGAAGATATGCAAGCTGCCCTGGCATTAATGAATCTTTTGAACTAGGGTATTGAAATGAGTGAAACCTGGTAGAAGAAGTTATTGTACCTCAAACTCGTGATTTTAACGTACAGGTAGATACCTCCAGAATTTCAACACTAACTGATCTCTTGAAAGATGACAAGTCTTCGAAATGCTTTACCGGCATTAGTTCTCAAATACTTGATTCTATAGAGTATTTATTTAGTAAAGTATCGAAAGATTCAAGGCAGTATCAGTTAAATATCCGACAAAGAATAGTTTTGACTCTAGCTCTATCATAATATATGTAACTTTGTCAATTCTCTTCAGTATTTCCCAACAAGTCTGTAAAAATTATTTTTATGACACATTGAGTGTTTTGTTTGTCATCTCGAAACCAAAGGTGTATTTTCCATCGATAGATGAAATAAAGCGAAACATGCCAAAATGTTTCTCTGGCTTTGAAAATATGAGGCTTGTACTTGACTGTACTGAAATGTATGCCCAGAAACCGTCTTGCTTATGTTGTAGAATTAAGTTCTATTCTCAGTATAAAAGTAGTACCACTGTTGAATTCATGACTGGTGTAACCCCAGGAAGGATTATAACATTTGTCAGTGAACCGTATGGTGGTAGAGCCTCTGACAAAACCATATTTGAAGACAGTGGTCTCATTGACAAATTTACACCAATGGTTGATAAAGGCTTTCTTATAGAGGATTTTTGTAGAATGCATGGTATAGAACTCATTCGACCACCATTTTTGAAGAAAGAAAATCAATTAACACCAGAAGAATCTCTAAAAAATCAGAAAATTGCATCTGCTCGCGTTCATAGTAAGAGGGCAAATCAAATATTGAAATTTTTCAAAATATTGAGTGGGAAAATTGAATGGAGGTTAATACCTAAAGTACATGAAATATTTACAATTGCCTGCGCAATTACCAATTTATCAAGTCCTATTCTATCAGATGAAAGGTTTTAATGTACTCTATTTAAAATTATCCTTCATTTATATGCAAATATTATAACTGTTGTGTATTACAAGTAAATATATGCATGTATTGATTGATTCGTTTTATATTTAAACAAATTTATTGCTATTGCAATGAGTAACTCCTAAGTGCTGAAATTTTTGATAGGTAGAAGGTAAGTGAACAAATGATTAAATGAGATATAAACATATGTTTTACTGTATATTATTTTCAAATAAATTTTTTTTAAAGAAGTTGTTCTGATGTTTCTCAACATTTCTTTAGCAGAAGCATAGTCATAATTTTCTTTGATTATTTTCAAACTATCATAGTAAGATGCATATATATCACAAAATATCATTTCTCTAAACTGAGCACTGCTTCATTTCACAAAGTCTGAAAATAATATCAAAATTATTGTTCAGGAACGATTTACATGTTCCAAAATACCTCCCTTTATATACGATATTACGGAAAATAAATGTCTATTTTTAATGAAATAAGCTGTGATATCAAAGATAAACCATGAATCTGTAGGCACTACACGAAATAAAGCACAAAATCATAAGACACCTCTACTTTTCCACTCATTAAAAGCTGATGTTCGTTTGTTGTACTAGCGCTCAAGGGTTCAAAACTTCACCACCGAGGCGCTGGCATCTACGCAGAAGTTCCCAATCAAAAACGAAACAAATTTCGAAAATTTTGTTTACAGTTCGCAGCGCCCTCATTTGAAATTGGATTCGCCGAAAAATAATTATTAGGTCGATTCTATGGACTTTTGACCGCCTCGCCATGTTCACTGTTGCAAACATTTATATCTATGGTTGCAAACCAGTGAACTAATAACACTGTTGCAAACTAATAGACGGATACATTGATTGGCAACATTTGTAAATGTCTAGGGAAGATAATATTTTGGTGTTGGCATTACTGTCCTAATGTCAGATGTCACTGTCATGATGTGCCACATGCCAAATATCAATTTTCCAAAATGCAAATTGTCAATTATCCTTTGTTTAGTTGGATTACATGCAATTTTCCAGAGAACCATATTTTCCAGAGAAAGTCCATTTTCTAAACTATAAGTTTTCGTTGGTATGAAATGACACCTGACACATTTTCGTCCAAAAAAAAACCCATTTTAGAAACACATATTTTGAATTCATAACTGATGTGTGGGGTTTAGTGTAAATTTGGTGCGATGAAATAAAGTGATTCAATCAATTGTGTTTCTTGAAATAAAGGACTAACAAACATCACGATGGAAACTCTTGGAAATCGATTAGAAAATGAAGCAAAAGAATATGTCAATGAGCAGTGAGTACTATTTTTGGGGTTTACTCATGCCACGATATGTAAGAAGTATAACTGTTCTAAAATGAGCAATTATTTCCTTTAAGTGAACTTTATATCATGGTTGTAGTTATTGTGTGAATAATATACAGGGTTATTCACGAATATGGCTCTACAGAATATTTTTAGAAAAGACACAAGATTCAGGATTGAAATTCTAAAAGTGAGCTTCAAGTAAGAAGACGACTTCTCGTATATTTTTTTAAGGTTCTAGGACTTCTGGTTTTTCTCGAGAGCGAAATCAACTTTCGTTTTTCAAATGGGAAGACACATTTTTTATTGCATAAATCGTCTCCATTGAATTGATTCCAAAAGTTTGAATTTTCCCGTGAAAATTCTCTTTAAATGAGGAAATGCGAAGAAAAATCTCAAAATTGAACTCTATTGAAATACAGACAACTTCGAGGCTTTTTCATTAAAAATTCTCATGTTTGAGAATCTCCGAGAAGAGAGGCTGATGCTTCTTTTCCGATAGCGTGATTTTCAGAATATGATACAGGAGGTCACAAATTTTTTGTCAAAGTTAGAAGTGAAGAAACATCAAAAAATCCTTTTTTTTTCAAATTGGAACCCCATTTTTTCGAAGCGTTTTCGAAATCTTCGTCAAAAAATAATAGGAGCATAAGTTCAAGATTTTTATTCCAAAATGAATATTATTCGAGATATTCAGGAAAAACGATTTTGTCTTCAATTTTCAATCTCATTCCGAATGTGTTTTTCACTGAAAAATAATTAGCGGTCAAGTGAAATTTTGGAAATCTCTGTTATCGAGAAAATATTTTCAATAGTTCAGACGAGTTCAGTGTTTTTAAATTTTTCAAAGCTCAGGATAATTTCCGCAAATTCTCATTTCTGGAGAATATTTTTTTTATCATGGTAGGGAAATTCGAATTTTCAGGAATTTCTCTTGACCGCTAATTATTTTTCAGTAAAATACACATACTGAATGAGATTGAAATTTGAAGACAAAATCATCTTTCCTGAATATCTTGAAAAAATTCTTTTTGGGATAAAAGTCTTGGACGTATGTATGCTCCTAGTATTTTTTGACGAATATTTCGAAAATGCTTCAAAAAAATGAAGTTTCAATTTGAAAAAAACGATTTTTTGATGTTTCGTCACTTCTAACTTTGGCAAAGAATTTGTGACCCCGTGTATCAATCATAATCTGAAAATCACTCTATCGGAAAATTAGCATCAGCCTTTCTTCTCAGAGATTCTCAAAAATGAGGATTTTCATCGAAAAAACCTCGAAGTTGTCTGTATTTCAACAGAGGTCAATTTTGAGATTTTTTTTTCGTATTTCCTCATTTGAAGAGATTTTTCTCAAGACTCCGAATTCAAAGAAGAATCTATTTATGCAATAAAAAATGGGTATTCCCATTTGAAAAACGAAAGTTGATGTCACTTCTGGAAAAACCGGAAGTCCTAGAACCTTAAAAAAATATACGAGAATTCGTCTTTTTACTTGAAGCTCACCTTTAGAATTTCAATCCTAAATCTTGTTTCTTTCCTGAAAATATTCTATAGAGCCATATTCGTGAATAACCCTGTATATTCTTTCAATTCAGAGAGCTAAAATAATACAATACATATTGAAACAAAAAGGTACCTAGCTGAGGTTGGTGCAACACAGAAAAACCATACAGATCTGCAGTATGATTAAATGAGGAAAGGAAAAAACCTCGGCTGAAAAAACCCTTATCTCACCTGTGAAAAAAAATTACTAAAAATATTAAATATCAGGAAAATCTTGAAAGACATCAGTGTGATCTAAGAGAACATCTTCATGTTATCAGTAGATGGGCTGAGATAAAACGATTATTCACAAAAGGTCTCGCAATTCTTAATCTTAAAAAGAAAAAAACCAAAGCAGAAAAGAATCCAACTATTTAGAATAAATTAAATTATATTCAAATTAACCACCCATTTCAGAAACGCATTTGTTACTTTATGTATAGCCTCGAAACATCTTGAAATTTATAAATGAGACAACCATTCATAAGATGCTCTATAGTCTCCTCATTTTCCCCACACTCACAACTAGGGCTCTCAACCGAATGCCATCGGAAGAGCATGCTGTTGCATCGTCCATGGCCTGTTCTAACATGAATTAAAACAGACCATATTCCCCTGGGAACGTCGAACCAGGAACTCTGATGGAAGGATCAGTAACAAAATCTTTATTGACAAAATTGAATTCATTATTGTAACTGATGAAACAACAAGAATTAAGGATGAAATGTTTTCAGCATATTCATTTAATCCTCTTTTTGACAACGCATTAATCAAATCAAGAAAGAAATATGCAAATTATGATTGAATATAGAAACATACCGTGTATTGAAATGATCTTAAATTATTCGATCAGACAATATTATATTGACTTATTTATCATTATTGCACCACGATAACCTTTCAAATGAATTAAAATTCTATTCTAGATTGATGAAAAAAAAAATTGTTTCAGAGCTCAAGTTTCACTTGATGATGAAAGTTGTGAAACTGATATGGTCAAAAAGGAAGATGTCGATATTGCTGAACAATTCATGGATGGGAATCGACTTTACGATAGGACAGAATTCATATTGAAAGTTGAAGACAAAGACAACAATGAGGAAATCAGTTTTTCCTCAATCTCCGAAGAAAATCCTGCAACGAACGAAGCAAATTCACAGCAACACCGATGCGACGTTTGCAAGATAGTCCTAAAGAGCAAATACAACCTCAGGAACCACATCAAATCAGTCCATTTGAAGTTGAAACAACACAAGTGTCATCTGTGCGAGTACTCTACAAACCAAAAATCTTACCTCAAATCGCACATAAATACCGTTCATTTGAATTTGAAACCGTTCAAGTGTCTCTCGTGCGATTACACTGCCAGTCACAAGGTGAATATCGAGGCGCACATAATGTCTGTCCATTTGAAAATAAAAAAACACAAGTGTCATCTGTGCGACTTCGCTTGCAACTTGAAGGGAAATCTGAACAGGCACGTGGAGACCTCTCACAACAGTTTCAAGGCGAATCAGTGTAACTCTTGCGATTACGCGACGAATCGAAAGGACGATCTTAAAGCTCACGTAGATTCTGTCCATTTAAATTCGAAACAACACAAGTGTCATTTGTGCGATTTCGCTTCGGTCTCAAGTTGCATGTGGATTCGGTGCATTTGAATCTGAGGGAACACAAGTGTCACTTGTGCGAGTTTACCTCCAACAGTAAATCCTGGCTCCAGAGACACATTAACCAAGCTCACTTGAAAATAAACCAGTTACTATGTCATCTGTGCAATTATGTTACCTACAGTAAAAGTCACCTCAAAGCTCACATCGATTTGATCCATTTGAACATAAAGCGACACCAGTGCCATCTGTGCGACTACGCAACAAACTTGAAGAAGTCCCTGAAAACTCACATCAGTTCCATCCATCTGAATCTGAAGGAACACGAGTGTCATTTGTGCGAGTTTGCGACCAATTCGAGAAGTAACCTTAAGAAGCACGTAGATTGCGTTCACTTGAATTTGAGGAAGCACAAATGCGAAGCTTGCGATTATTCCTCGAATCGGAGGTACGAGCTTAAGAAACATTTTAAAAAGGTTCATTCGGATTTGGAGAATCGCTCGAGTGAAGATGTCGAAGACTGCAAGTGCCATTTATGTGATTTTGTGGCGAATTCGGAGAGAAATCTCGAAGAGCATGTAGATGGCGTTCATTCGAAT
This sequence comes from Hippodamia convergens, assembly GCA_038502775.1. NCBI lineage: Eukaryota > Metazoa > Arthropoda > Insecta > Coleoptera > Coccinellidae > Hippodamia > Hippodamia convergens. The sequence continues at coordinate 99,954 of JAVSIQ010000223.1, forward strand.
CTGAGGTGACTCGAGTGGCATCTGTGTGAGTTTTGTGGTATTTCGAAAAGTCTACAAGTGTTTTGTCATTCGAATTCAGATTCGATGTATATTTACTTGAAACTGTGATATGGTTATTGAAAATCACTTTTACTGTTCTTTTGTCTAAAAGCGATTAGTATAGAATGCTGTGATAAACTGTTCTCATTTTATTTAAAACGATTAATATGGAATTTGAACCTTTGAAGTTTTCTTTTGAATGTTAAAAAATATATTATATTTTGGTTCTATAAGGGAAAGAAAAATTCTTTTTATGTCAGATGAAATCTCTAAGGATTTATATTGTCAAGCCTTCAAAATCCCTGTGAATCATATAGAAAGTTTTCCAAGACCTATTTTAGAATATTTCTCTGTTTTAGTATCGTAATGAGTTCATTACAGTACTGAAAATAGTGCTGTAATGAACTCATTACAGCATTATTGTTAGTTTTTCGATTTGTGGTTGTCAATTCTGATTTCTGATCCTATCAATTTTCAACAAACGTCAATTCAAATCCTGTAATCTGTCAATTTTCGTAACAGTCACACCAACTGCTAAGTTACAACACAAAAGTCACTAGAATATATATCATGAATTTTTCATTGAAGTTCGAGAAGATTTCATAGAATTTGACTGAAATAGAAAAAATATCATCTGATACTCGTGGCATAAAGCCACTATTCTCTTGTTCAGTATTGTTATTAGTTCATTGCAGTACGATCCTATCAATTTTCAAGAAACGTCAATTCAAATTCTGTAATCTGTCACTTTTCGCAAAAGTCATAAGGATTAATAATCTGAAATTATCATTGAATTTCGAGATAATTTCACAAAAGTTGACTGAAATAGAAGACATATCATCTGAAACTCGTGGCATAAAGCCACTATTCTCTAGTTCAGTATTGTAATTAGTTCATTGCAGTACTAAAAATAGTCCTGTGATGAACTTATTACAGCATTGTTTTCAGTTATATTTTTCGTTGTGTGGTTGTCAACACTGACTTCCGGTCCTATGAATTTTCAACAAACGTCAATTCAAATCCCGTAAACTGTCAATTTTCGTAACAAACACACCGACTGCTAAGATACAACACAAAAGTCACTGTAATATATTTCATGAATTTTTCATTAAAGTTCAAGAATATTTCACAAGACTTGACTGAAATAGATAAAATATCGTCTAATACTCTAGGCAAAAAGCCACTATTCTCTATTTCAGTATTGTAACTAATTCATTGCAGTACTAAAAACAGTGCTGTAATGAACTTATTACAGCATTGTTTTCAGTTATATTTTTCGTTTTGTAGTTGTCAACACTGACTTCCGGTCCTATGAATTTTCAACAAACGTCAAGTTAAATCCCGTAATCTGTCAATTTTCGCAACAGTCACACCAACTGCAAAATAAAAAAGCCACCAGGATTAATAATCTGAATTTCGAGATTATTTCACAAAACTTGACTGAAATAGAAAAAGTATCATCTATTACTCGTGTCAGAAGGCCACCATTCTCTATTTCAGTATCGTAATGAGTTTATTACAGTAGGTACTAAAAGTAGTGCAACTGTTTTCAGTTATATTTTTGGTTTTGTGGTTGTCAACCCTGACTTCCGATCCAATTTTCAACACACGTCAATCTGTCAATTTTCGTAACATTTATACCAACTGCCAAGACACAATACAAATTGTCACTAGGATCAAAATAATTTGAATTTTTCATTGAATTTCGAGAATGTTTCACAAAACTTGACTAACCAGGGAAACAGAACAGAAACAGAATATACTATTCTAATTTTTTTTTTTTTAATATAATATTTTTGAAAAAGTTTCAGTTGAGGTTAGTGACTTGTACCACTCATATGATAAATTAAAGTATATACCCTGATTTTCCGGCTTTAAAATGATAATGTGGAAAAACTTTTTTTGAAATATATGTACACGTCAAGGACAAACCCTGTATGTATGTTAGTGAAAGTATTTTTGGAATTTTTTTTTTGGAGATAATGTTGTTATATTACTTTATTATAAACTAAGTAAAATTATTTCTTTCAAAATACCCTAAAATCCCATCGTATAAACTGGTGAACCTCTTTCTTGAAATTATTATATTGCTTTATTTTCTCTAGCTATCAGGTAATGCGTGAAATTTGATTAAAAAAAACTATTATTCCATAATACCTTTTTGATACTGACCGTCCAAGATCTGCAAGTACTGTAGAAGTTGAAGAGCTAATTTAAAAAATTATGATTATGAAAATTTGCAGTGCAAATGTAAGAATTTCAATGGAAGCAGGAATGAGTGGCCCTCTTGTCTGAAGAACGAAAAATTCTCTATCCATCCCATATTCAAGCGTGCAAGCTCTTAATCCTCATTTAACTTCTAATTTACTTCATTCTGATGAAGCTGTCTTTACCAAAAAATGGAAGTTTTTATTAAAAAAATTGTACTACTACTATTCCTTCAAAATAGGATTAATCTTCATACATATGTTTAAGTAAAATGAACAAGTTTTCAATTTCATAACTTTTTATTCATCATCAAACACTGAAAATACAGTGAAAATTTTTTTTTTTACATTAGGTGAATGCTTCACCTGGCATGTCAGTTTTCTATACAGAATTAATATAATTACAATTTGAACTTCCATATTCAAATCTTTCATACTGGAGGTACAAAACTAAAAGAGAGATTTTTTCAATATTGAAAACGAAACATTTTTGTGAAAGTTTTATCAGGGTTTTTTCTTCCAGACTCTGAAACAAGAAACAATAGGAAAGATCTTTTAAATAATAGGAGGAAAGCCCCTGTGTGAAACTTAAGCACTAATTTGTCAGGGACCAAATCTTTATGAGTATTCTTTGCTTAGTTTAATGAAATCTAGAAATTGTCTGACGTGAAGTCTGTTCTAGAACCCTCAGAAAATAATTTAATAGATATTGAAAACGGAATGATTGCGATCCCATTTTTATAGAACTTGCTTTCTTAAAATTACTTAAGGAATCTTTCTTCTTTATTTGTATCTCCAATTTATGATTACTCATATTTATAGATAACATTAAATCATTTCTTAAAAATTATTCTTTCAGATAAAATGAAAGATTGTGCGACTCTTTGAATGAGTTTTAAAGTTTGAAACATGAAATTGGAAATGAAAATAAACTGAATCGAAGCTTACAGAATTTTAATGAAACGATTTCATATGTCTTTTGAGGTGGAATTTCTGGTTCGAAGCATACTCGCACAAATGGCACTTGTGTCCTTTCACATTCAAATGAAAAGCATCTATGTGTCTTCCCAGAGTACCTTTATAACTCGTAGCATAGTCGCAAAGATGGCACTCGTGTCGTTTCGAATTCAAATGGACCGAATCGGTGTGTAACTTGAGGAGGTGCTTTGAATTAGCACCGAAATCACACAAAGTGCACTTGTGTTTCTTCAAATTCAAATGGACCGTATTTATGTGCATCTTGAGACTATCTTTATAATTCGAAGCAAAATCACACAAATGACACTTATGTTCTTTCAGGTTCAAATGGACAGAGTTGACATGTCTTTTGAGATTGCAGTACCTCTTTGAGCAAAACTGACAAAGGTCGCACCTACGTTGCTGCGAGTTTACATCGTTTGTCGAATGATTTTCTTCCACGATTGAGAAAGAAACATTTTCCTCATCAATATTATCTTCAACTTTCAATGCGAATTCTGCCCTGTCGTAAACTCGATTCCCAACGATGAATTGTTCAGCAATTTCGACATCTTCTTTTTTGACCATGTCTTGTTCACATCTTTCAACGAAAACTTGAGCCCTGAAACAGATATCTACTATAGTTAATTAGTTAGCACTCTTTACAGCTCGCTTTCCAATTCATTAGTTCAGAGTTTCATTTCTCGATCAGTGGCATTAGAAAACTCACAAAAATAGTACTCACCGATCACTGACACAGGCGTTTCCTTCTTGTTTTATTCCTTTTCCAAAAGTTTCCATTATATTGTCTGGTAATCCTTCCATTTTCATAATCACAATTGATTGATTACACAGATAACAAAGTAAAGTGATTGATTATCATGTCATCACACTAGATACACTAACAAATGGAATCTGTATCTCTTAACCTGTCATAAAATTTGTTTTAGGATATTTTCTAAAATGCCGTTCCGGACGAGAATGCGATATGCGTCAATTTCTAATAATAAGAACTTCTTTCTTGGAAAATATGGATTTTAGAAAAATAGATTGAAAACTACGTAAAAATTGACAAGGTTGACGGATGATAAATAGGTTAACCAAACATAAAATGAAGTGTCAATTCTACCAATCTTCTGATTTGAACGAAAATCAGAATTGAAATGAGCAGCAGCGCCCTCTATAAAACATTGAGCTCCCATAAGATGCATACCAAAAATCTAAACTCCCTCTAGCGGCGAAATATCGCCCTAAGAAAACAAGTATACTTTGGAGTAAATTGATGATATTTTCGTTTAATATACGAAGATTGGTGAAATTATTAGGTTTTCTAAATAGTAGAATTGATGCTGAGAAACTATCGAAAGGGATTTATACTAGAATTATAAGTTTACATAAGATTATTCTCAAATTCATTTGTTAAATTTCAGTTTAGAAGCTATGTATATTGAAGCTGTGCAGAAATAAAAAGATTCATTTAAATAATATTGGCCAGTGGAATAATATTTTCATTATGAGTGAATGAATTATAATGCCCTTGATTTATTGAAAAAAGAGAAGCTTGGGTGAGAAGATTGAAGATGGGAAAAATGTTTGTTTTCTCTCTTCATTTTCAGATTGATAATCTTTCCAAAGGTCTGTTGTAAAGAATTTATTGAATATTTCATAATAGTTTATATATCTTTCCAAGTTCAAAATTTCAGAAAATGAAAGCCCCTGAGCTTAAAGCTACTGCTGTGACTTCTCGAAACTTGCGACGTAGTTAATATCCAGAAGAAATTGATAGGGCTTGTATGGCCCAACATAAATTGAGGAGAGAATTCAGGAATGACATTCTTAGGGATAAACATATAATTTCTCAATCAACAACTCACTGTACTCATTTCCATGATTTTGAAAGTGGTGTGTAAATCAAAGAAAAAAATGCTGCAACATTGTCTACTTTGAGTAAAGAGGAACAATCTGCTGTGCATGTGCTATTCAAAATGCAATCTGTGAGATTTGAAAATGCAGAGGAAGTATCTGAAGATAATGGGACAAGTGAACATTGGTGATTTGATGTGAAATTTTGCTAACGCCATTAAAACTGAGAAAGAATTGAACTCCTTGACTGAATTTGCAAACACTTGGTTTGGAAGATTATAAGATTTCAAACAATTAAAATTTTTTATGTATTTTATAAATTTTCAAAGGTTTGTTCTACATTTATGTCAACATTTTGTTTAAGTCATTTCACTTTGACTTGGCAATTACATACATCTCTTCTGACTTTTTGGTATCATCTCTGGCAAATTTTCCCTTGTAAACAAATATTTTATCTATATTGGATTGTAATCTTAATATTGTGTGATAAAAGATATATACAATTTCCATTTCAAAATCACAAACAAAACACACATAGAGGCTCGAGAAAATTTCAGAATCGTTTATTAGTTTTGCAACATAGGTATGATTGAAGAAATGATTAAATAAAATGTTCTCAATCAACTTTTGTTCGTAATCATCATGAAATGGAGCACCCACTTTTGAAAATGATTCGGGAAAACTTTAATAAACAAAGTCGTATGTTTAAAAAATCAACAGATTCATCTGAACCTGTGTGCAGCATGAATGATTCTGCTTCAATTGGATATCACTTCGAGGTAATACCATTCATTTACGAATTCTGCAGCATCTCATGGATCTACGAAATACTTCTAATCATATTATTCTACGTCATTTGAGTAATCCCAACAAGTGTTATACATTTTTATTTGAGCAAAATAATAGTTCTTACAAGTAATTTAAATATCTTTGCATACAATTTCTTCATAATTCGTAGTGAAAACGAGTTGTTCTTCTGAATTCGCTACACTTAATGTACAATCAGAAATGCATTAACACACACTACCATCTTAAAAAGCATTTAAATCGCTCTTAAAATGAAAATATATTCATTTATTTCACGAAATGATATAAATATCCCGTTGTCATTCAAAAATTTACAAAAAGTCCCCTAGCGCCACTCAGGCTGGTGGCTAAATTTCGAACCTAGAAAACAAGTATTTATAGCGCCCTCAACGGTAGTTCGATTCTTGAAACATAGATGAATTCAAAATAGTATTGGCGATTCCAACTACCGTTGAGGGCGCTGCGAGTTGTAAACAATTACTTGTTTTCTAGGTTCGTTATTTCGCCACCAGCCTGGGTGGCGCTAGGCGATTTGTTTTAAAATTTTCGAATGACAACTGGATATTTGAATAATTTAGTTAATTTGTGAATGAAATGACTGGATTTTTATTCATTGGAGTGATTTAAAGACTTTTTGAGTTGGTGTGTGTGTTTATGGACATTGAGTGAAGTGAATTGAGGTGAACCAATTCGTTTTTGCCATGAATGATGCACAGATTTTTAAATTACTTATAAGAACAATCAGTACGATCAAATGAATATGTATCACACAATATCGGGTTTATTCGAAGGTAGTAGAACGAAAAAAAAACAAAAGATTGGTAAATTATTAACTTCATTCTTTCTTTTCACCACAATTCGGAAATACAAGAGACTACGTTGTTGATGCCTGTCTCCCAAAATTATCGAGTTACAATGTATTTGTGTGCTTCTTCTGCATAATTCGTCAATAAATACCACTACTTCCAAGTGGTATTCAATTGAAGCAGAATTATTCATACTACGCATAGGTTCAACTAGGAATGAGTCTTTTCAATTTTGAATCCTGCGACTTCATTGTTTATACATTTTTGAAGGTGTTCTTTTCAATGAAAATTTCCCACAAAATATGATTGAGAAGACTATATTTTATTATTTTGATCATTTATTGCATGTTTTACTTTTGAAAATGAATAAAAGATTCTGAAATTCCTTCTAGTCTTTATTTGCGTTTCAGCAACAGGGAAATTGTACAATTTTTTTATCACACAATATGACGATAACAATCAAGTATGAATAGAATATTCATTTACATTGGAAAATTTGATATTCTACTTACATTTACCGATAAATATAATAGAAGATAGAAATATCAATACCAGAAACTCAGGAACAATGTCATTGCAAAGCCAAAGTGAACTGAAACAAAATGCTGACAAATAAAACAAAAACAGTACTCATTTCTTACTAGTCAGCGTAAGTTGTCTTTCATTTAGGGCAATTTAGGCATATCTCTGAAACTAACCTAACAAAATCATGAAGCATTTTAAAATTTAGAATTCTTGTCAATGAGTTCAACTGCTTCTCATTTTGATGCTTTTGCAAAATTCCACATTAAATTACCACTGTTCACTTGATTCTACTCATTCTCTAATAATTCCTCTGAATTTTCATTTACAACAAATTGTAGGTTCGTCAGTGCATCAACAACAGACCGTTCATCTTTCATTAAATATGACATTTCCATTGTTTTGTGTTGTTCAATTTCCTCATTACTTTCGAAATCATGAGAATCAATGAATGGCCTCACATTTTGTTGAGGAATTAAATGTTTTTCCCTAAGTGAATTTTGTCTTTCCATCCTCAATTTGCGCTGAGCCATGGTAAGCCTATTAATTTTTTTTTCTGTTGAATCTCTGGTAAATTTTAGGAAGAAACAGCATAAGCCTTCAGCATTGTATAAAGAAACATATATTTTACAATGCCTTCAGTTAGGGAACCTTCATATCATATGCTGTAATGTTGACCTGGAAAGATGAAAAAGTCATTGAAAATATTTTAAAAAACCATTTACCTGTAGCAAGATAATCAAAATGAAGCAAACAAACTACCTTATTAAACGTAACATAGTCCTCCTTTGCGTAATTTCTGCAAAAAACGTTTTTTTCAGTCCTCGACTAATATAACCTTTCTTTGTAAATTGATGGAAATGTATGTTCCTATTGCTGCCTTTCCTTGAGAAGCAATTAAGAACACATCAATTAGTGTTATACACCCTTAGTAATAGTACTTTACCATTCATTTCAATAATTTTTCCTATTCACATAGTCCAAAGATAGCTCTCAACCTAAAACTTGAAAAACTCTCAAATATCACTTAAACTGAATGTCACTGATATAAATACTTTTACCATTATTTTCCAACGGCAATTCTGCTATTCCGGAAAAAAAATTGAGACAAATATATCAAGAGAAGCAAAAATATTCTTGATTCTATCAATATTTACGTGTAAAATTTGTTTTCATTACTTGTTTTCTAGGTTCGATATCTATCCGCTAGGTGCCGTCTAATTATTTGGAATCGCCAATTCATCTATGTTTCAAAAATGTTTTCGGTGTGGCCTCCGTAAAGGCAAAGAATTTTTTTGTTGACCGTTTTATTCTTTTTCTTCGAAACATTAGGTAGTTGGATCATTTCGTGCAAACATTCATCTTCTCCGTAAGTTAAGCAAGGTTTAAACACATGCGCCCAAAAAGATTGTAAAGAAGATGAAAAACAAAAGTTCTGTGATTCAAAACCTAACCTATCTTAATTTCCTAACCTTGAAGTTGAGTTAGTTAAGTTAGTTTAGCATGTTCTGTGTTTAGCAGTGACTGTCTTTGAGTTCAGTTAAAATTATAGGCTGAATGGTAAGATTGGTGTGTGATTCGTGAATTAGAAGTTGTTGGTTTGGTACTTCAATACTGTGTTTTTTTTGTGATAAGTTTTGTTTGTGGACATGAATTTCACCAAAATGCGAAAACAAAAAAGCGGCGAGTGTATATTTCTTGTTCCTTTTGCTATAATTGAAAAACTCGATCGAATTTTGCAAAGTTATAGCAGCCTCGAACTGGAAGAATTATGTGTGCAATATGAAGCTCAATATAAGGAGAACCTGAATTACTTCCTCACTGTACAAAATGAACTCGTGCTTGAACAAACTACTGACCATTATTGTGGGATCGATAAGAATTTGATATCTGAAGAAAAACTCCCAAGAGGATGGAATGGGCTTGAGGAATTGGTTAAAAAAATAGATTTTTCCAATGTACTTAACATTGCTACGAGGAAAGTTTCTAACAAAGTTATATCAGCTGATGACCTAAAAAATTATGAAAGTGTGCACATTTACTGTGAATTTTCTAATGATGGGTCTGAAAGTAAAATACAGAATATGAAAGTCATTGTTAACAATCTAGGAATAAGCGAAATTCCCCATTTCTTCGATAAAGTTTCTTGGAAACTCAACCATATTTACACAGGTGTTGTAACTAATATTTATGATCCATCAAAATTTTGGATGAGATTTGCAGATGTAGATATGATTCAGAAGCACTTATGGGAATATTATAGTGAAATGAAAGATGAATACACGCTCCCTTTTTCTGAGATATGTATTGGAACTAATTGTGCAGTATTTGTAGCAGATTCATATTATAGAGGAAGAATTGTTCGAACTGACATGCAAGATCCTGATAGTTTCATTGTTTTTCTATACGACTATGGCATGATTCAGAGAGTGAATCGAAACTGTTTATTCAATTTGCATGAAAAATTTGGTGTCTTTCCTGCATTAGCTGTTAGATGTACACTAACAACTGTACCACCAATAGACAATGAATCTTGGAGCCAAACAGCAATGGAAAGATTTGACGAATTGACGAATGGTGATAGAAAACTCATGGTGAAAGTAACCCACATCAAGTCAAAGAGAAAAATTTTAGAGGTTTATCTGGCAGATACAATGAAAGAAAATAATGATAAAATTCCTACTTTCAATTACCAGCTGGTTCGTGAAAAATTAGCAAAAATCATTTGGCAGGAACCATCAGTATCAGAGGAAAATGTGATATTCAAACGCTTGAGAGAATTTACTTATCTCTATCCTACTCACGAAATGATTGAAAATGGTACAGCTCCAGCTCATCTTGCTTTGACTAATAAATTGAAACAGTGTGTATCTTGGGATGTCCTTTTTCCAGAACTGTATAAATATCAGGGTTAAGTGATTAAATGTAAATGAAGTTGTAAAAAAAGTAATGAAGTTATTATAGGTAATATATTTTTTCAAAAAATGTTTTGTATTTTAATTTTTTTAAACTTTGAGATTAACTGTTGAAAAGTTACCATTTCATAGCCTCTGTCCAAAAGATTGTTCCATTATTGATTAGCAGCAATTCCAACAAAATTCTTAAGCATTGTGAAATGGTAAAACATGTATGAGAAGTATATTGCTATCAAACCAGTTTTGTAATGATTATTTGTTTAAGGGAAGAGTTTTACAGCCCTGATTCATGAAATGGAAATGGTTTTAAGCATCAGCATTGATTGAAAATGGGCTTAAGATGAGAGATAATATTCTGAATTGGTTGAGGCTTTCGCGGCCATCGTTCAATGTGACATTTCTTTTCGCAGGAAGAAGGCTCATCTTTTATCTTCGTTAGCCTTTTTGTCACGTTGCCGGGATGAAGACGTCATACCGAATTTCCTGAGAATTAAACGTAACTTCGGAACCCAACAAGCCAACAGAATTTACAGGAGAACTGAAAGAGCACTCTTGAGGGAACGTATTCACGCATCAAGAAGGAAACTCGCAGTAATAGACCAGGAACTGATCTCGATATTCTATAGATTGAGCAACACCATGTCAAAAGCGGATTGGGACAGAATCGATTCCATCTCCTACAGATCAATGGAAAATGAACATCTCACCAGTACAGAGAAACAGAAAACCAAATACCAAAAATTGAGAGAACAGAGTAAATCATCGGAGACAATCACACACTCGACCTAGGGAAAACCGTTATCAATCTTTCCGATCGCTCTCTCACTAAAGACGAGGTGTCAATACTTTCTAAGGGAGGAAACTTTGCCATAGCTCCAAGAGTAATTCCAAAAGAGGAAATAATAGCAAATCTTGAGTCGGCCATCAGGTGTTTGCCCGAACATGTAGCCGAAGAAATACGAACGGATTGTTCCCAAATCTTGAGAAAGGCAAAACCACTGAAGCCAAACATCTCAACTAACGAGGCACTTGCTATCAAAGAACTCAACAAGGAAGATAGCATACTGATTTTGGGTGCCGACAAAGGGAACGCCACGGTAGTCATGAACAAGAGCGACTACAACAAAAAGATCAGTGAGCTCTTAGAACCACCAGTTTACAAAAAGCTCAAAAAAGATCCAACACAGGCAAACATCAGAAAAGTCAACAAACTGATAAAAGCATCTTCGTTGGAGGAATCACTACAGAAAAGATTGTGCCGAAGCGAGGCCTCGCTTCCAAGATTTTATGGATTACCTAAAATCCACAAAAAAGACATACCTCTCCGTCCAATTGTCAGCACAATAGGTTCTCCAACATACAACCTAGCAGAACATCTTGTCACAATCCTACAGCCACACGTCGGAAAAACAACCACGTACATAAGAGACTCCGCTCACTTTATAGAGAAGATCAAAAATATCCAAGTCGACACCAATGATATTCTGGTCAGTTTCGATGTGGTTTCACTGTTCACAAAAGTTCCACTGAATGAAGCAGTGGTAGAGAGAGAACAGAAATTTCCAAGGGACATCAGCGAGCTGTTTAAAATATGCCTTACATCATCCTATTTCACCTTCAACCAGGAAATATACGAACAAACCGATGGAATATCAATGGGTAATCCACTGGCCCCAGTGGTAGCGAACTACTTCATGGAGAAATTAGAAGAGAAAACTCTGAATACCGCACCTCTCAAACCGAAAGTATGGTTTCGATATGTAGATGACACATTCGTCATATGGAGTCATGGAAGAGAAAAGCTCAATGAATTTCTGACACACATAAATAACATGCACCCAAGTATACAGTTCACAATGGAATTAGAAGACCAAAACAGAAATTTGGCTTTCCTTGATGTACTTGTCACACGGAAGGAAACTACTCTAGTACACACTGTATACCGAAAACCTACACACACGGACAGATATCTACACAACACCTCAAATCATCATCCATGCCAACGTAAAGGGATAATCAAAACGCTAGTCGACAGAGCGAGAAGAATTTGTGAGCCAGAACAACTAGCAACCGAGTTAGAACACTTGAAGCGCGCTCTCATGGCTAACGGCTACACGAAAAACGACATCGATAGATACATCAAACAAAGGCCTGAACACAACAACGACAATGTATCACGTCGCCAAGAATCGGAAACAAAAGCATTCTTGCCGTTTATCCCACGGATGACAGATAGAATCGGACGAATTCTGGGGAAACATAACATTAAGACAATATTCAAACCGTCGAAGAAGATCAAGGACCATCTCAACTCCCCCAAGGACAGAAGGGATACACTCAGTACACCAGGTGTATACCGAATTCCGTGCAGCTGTGGAAGTGTTTACATCGGTACAACGAAGCGATCCATCAATACGAGGATCAAGGAACACAAGGCCAATTGTAGACTGGGTCATTCAGAGAAATCCGCCGTCGCAGAGCACACACTGCATATAGAATTCGACAAAACCCAAGTGTTGTGCACCACTACCGCATACTACCCCAGGCTCTACAGGGAAGCAATCGAAATTCATAAACACCCAACGAATTTCAATAAATCGGAGGAATCTTTGAAAATCAATAGAACATGGGTGCCAGTACTCAAAAACACAAAACCACTTCCCTATACTAATAACCGGGTTCATGAAGTGAATGAAGATCGGGAACCGGTTGTGAACCGGTCGGACACCGGCGCGCGTTCGTTATCGGTACGAGACCGGTCAAGCGCAGCCACGCCCCCCGACCGAGGTTATATAAGGAAGTACAATCTGCGTCCCCGTCACACTCAGGCAGTTCAGTCCAGTGAGAACATCTCCTGAAATATAACTCCTGAAGATGCCAGACACTTGAACTGGCGAAACGTCGAGAACTAATCTACGACGACGGCCTAAATGCTCGAAAGAACATGTCACACAGATAATATTCTGTTTCTCTCCTTATACTTGAGAATTAATCATTTTGAATTTTGATGACCCCAGAATTGAAGTTCTGAATTGGTCAGAACTGCATGTAAGAGTAAACATAAAGTAATTTAATTCTCTCTGGATGACGACGGTTTTGAGATTATGTAATTTAGACTGTTCTCATCTTTGAATTGATTAGACGCTGAAAATTGTATGTCAATACAAATAAATAGAATATTATGACCATTCTTCCATCCCTGAATAGGCTTTGTTTTGATTGATCAATTTGTGCCATCGTCTTTGTATCTTAATATATAAAACTAAGTCGACCATTTTGTTGGTTACACCATTTATAACTCAAGATTGGATGAACTGTTTGTTATGAAAGATTTTTCTTTGGATTCTTCTACGACGGGGTTAACATAAAATACATTAAAATTTGATGGAATGAAAAAGAAACAGGAAATATTTCTTCTTGCGAATAATGCCAGTAGGTGTCGCTACGGTTAATAGCGTCTTCGTAAAAGTATTATGTTTGATATTAATTCGGTGAACTACATTTTCTAATAATATTAATGCATCTGAGTCCATGTGTTTTTACACCTATCTTTCTTCCGAACACTACGGAAAATTTTATGACGGAATGTTTTGAACAAATCTCATTCTACTATTATATATGTAAACAATTACTGTGTATTTTGAGTTTCCTAAAGGGATGTTTTGGGCGCATTGATTCTTTTGCCTGGTGAAAACCATTACCGGTAATTGCCTTAAATCATCAACTTCAAATTTGGCTAGGTAATAAAGCTAGCAATTCAGTTGATTGCGGATGGAATATTGCCAATAGATATTTGCAGCCCACAAAAATGCAAAAAAACACCTGCACCACAAAAATTGTTGAAAATGATTTTTTGCAGAAAACTGGGTCTTTTTATCTAATATTAAAGTTGCTTTTTTATTTATCGATTGAGGCAGTACGAAGTCTGCCGAGTCAGTTAGTATTTAATAAATTCCTTCTCCAAGCGATTTCTTTGTTCACTTTAATTTGGGCTATTGATGAAAATGTTAATTCGCACATAAATACGAAATGGCTAATGAAATCAAACATTTCAAAGCCTCAGTTGTTAATTTCGGATTTTTCAACCAGAAGCTATCCAAATTGGCAGAAGACAAGAATTGGTGCGTAGTTGTTAATGTTTCCCCATTCACAGTTTAAAACGGATTCAATATCCACTAGAATTCGGTGTTTTTCGATATCTCACATAGGGACAGATCAAGTTAATAAAAGGGTGTTGGTTATTAAGAAAAGGGATTTTTGTATGCTTACAATTTGATGGATCGCAGTTTGTAGTTTTTTTTTTTAATTCTCAGCCACCAATGACCACGCAGAAAGATATCGGTGGGTTTAGAGAACCTTGATGATTTTCCTTCAACAGCTTTCTATTGCTTTTCCGAGAATATTTTGTTTTCTTTTATTGTATTGTATTGTTTATTGTCATGTTCATATGAGCATACTATAATCATCCCATCAAAAATACATGAGGTGTCCTAAGTTAATTCAGCAATATAATATCAAAAATATTGGATAAATATTAAATACATACATAAATTAAACAGAAAAATATCACAAAAACAGTAGATAACACAGTAGTTACATAAGCAAAAATATATCACTCACTCCACCAGGGACATATACACAAGACAAACAGGTAAGCATATGGGATCTTCAAAGTATTCTCCCAATCCAAAGTAGGCTTTCTGCAGTAGTTCCCTTCTCAATAACCCTCGAAGATTCGATCTACTCAATTCCTTAAATCCCTCTGGTAATAAATTATACACTCCTCGTCAATAAATTCCGGACAGGCAAAATTTTTGTCAAATTCAACACATATCTTTTTTCATGGTTCTCCGATTTGGTTGAAATTTTCACCAGGTATAGTATTGGGTCTTGTTATATTAACCTGAAATTTACTTTGCGAAAATACCTGTACTTCATCCGTTATACAGGGTGAAACAAAACCTTGTTTTATACCCTTCATTTCAAACACCTTGTGGTGAATTTGATGCGGAAAATTTGATATCACATTCAGTTTTAATTTGAAGTGTGACCCTTTCTTAACAAAATGCTTTCTGATTTACGTCAGTATCTGCTTTAAAAAAAAAGATACACATTTTCAAAGAAAGTTTTGTATTTTTTCAATTTTTATAACAATTTAAAACATTACAATACCTTATCGACTAGTAAACATAAACAAACATCTGAAAATTAATAGCGTGTTTTTCCACCTCGCTTTCTCATCACTTCTACCATACGACGTGACATACTTTCAATGCATTTACGAATTGCTTTTGGGGGAAGCAACAATTTCTGTTAATGCAGAACAAAGCTAGGCCTCACGCTGCACGGGTTGTAACAGAATACTTGTGTGTGGCCAGCCAGAAGGCCGGATTAAAATCCAATTGAACATGTATGGGATATGCTAGATAGACATATTCGAAATCGGCAGCCCAACACCTTGCCCGATTTACGAAAAGCCCTTCTTGAAGATCGAGCAATTCGGAAATGCATTGAAAGTATGCCACGTCGTATGGTAGAAGTGATGAGAAAGCGAGGTGGAAATACACGCTATTAATTTTCAGATGTTTGTTTATGTTTACTAGTCCATAAGGGAGTGTAATGTTTCAAATTGTTATAAAAATTGAAAAACTGCAACACTTTCTTTGAAAATGTGTATATTTTTTTCAAAGCAGATACTGACGTAAATCAAGAAACATTTTGTTAGGAAAGGGTCACACTTCAAATTAAACTTGACTGATATCAAATTGTCCGCCTCGAATTCACCACAGGGTGTTTAGAAATGGAGGGTATAAAACGAGGTTTTGTTTCACCCTGTATAACGGATGAAGTACAGGTATTTTCGCAAATTAAATTTCAGGTTAATATAACAAGACCCAATACTATAACTGGTGAAAATTACAACAAAATCGCAGCACCACGAAAAAAGATACAGGGTGTTGAATATGACAAAAATTTTGCCTGTCCGGAATTTATTGACGGGGAGTGTAGTTACCACCAAAATTCATCAAGATTTGGAATGTGCCTAATGGAGAAATAAGTGGAAACAGAGGATCAGGGTTGAAGTCTTTTCCTGACGAGTCGCCTTAGGAAGGTTATTAGCATATTCCCGAAACCCCAATAAATCAACAGTATTTCAACTACCGATGTGCCAATTTGAAAACACTTTGGTTGATATTGAGGCTGAGATTGAAATTTTGTTTCTTCCAGTACATTTAACAATACTATCATCAAGCTTGACTGCATCTCTTAATCGATATTCAACGATGTCTACCTGGACGAAAGGGTTTCTTGACCATTAGTCTAGCAGTCTTTTTCAAAACCCCTAGGATTTCCACGAAAACTTTCCTTGTCAATTCTCGATAGTTCCCAGTTGAAGAATTGAAGTATTTACTCGGAATTTCAGAATAGTTATTCATAATAAAAGTGCAGAAAGCTTTTGAACGAGTATTTTACGTGATTTCCACTAATTCATTGAATTTTTATTGAAAATAATTGAATTTTTTAATTAATATTGTTGAGCAACGTTTGTATTCAGAATTATTGATTGGCAGAAATTCTTTCTCTCCGAAAAAACTGATTTAAAATCGACTTATCATCAGTTCAGCGAACGTCCATTGAAATTTAATGATTCATATAATTTTAATCTTCCTTTAAATAACTAATCGATGCTACCGTAAACTATGGATGTCCCATTATCATTTAATGCAACAAATTTTCAAGAAACTCTTTCATAATGTACAGGCACTTCAACTATTTCACCACAAAGAAAGTCAATTTATAGAAAACAACGGTTTCCAACTCAATAATATTTATTTTAGAGTGAATGCCAAATAAAAATGTAGAAAAAAGTAAATTCGTTAATGAAAAATTTGTCTTAGTTTTCCCCTGACCCCTGTGCAGATTAGTTGAATTTGAAAAAACTGATTTGAAATCGACTTATGGTCAGTTTAGCGAACGTCTATTGAAATGTTATGATTCATATAATTTTATTTTTCCATTAAACAACTTATCGATGCTACCGTAAACTGTGGATGTCCCATTATCATTGAATGCCACAAATTTTCAAGAAACTCTTTAGTGATGTACAGGGTGATTGTTTATATTTTACTCAATATCTATCTCAGTTAATATTGGTCGTACAAAAACGTTTAATGGGCAAATTTGAAGTATTTTTCATAGTCATTCAGAATTCAGTACTAAGAAATTCATAAAGGCATCGAAAACCTGGAAATTTGTTTCGAACTCTTGTTTTTTAAATGGTACACCCTGTATTTTATTTTTCTAATAAGCGGTAGAGCTCTTTCTTCTGATTTCAAATATATATACTTTATTTAGGTTAATTTCGGCAGTTTTTGAAAAATATAGGTTTTTTGTCTTAACCTAAGGTAGCTGTGTAAGGTCACTGTGATTTCTTTATTTCGAAGTTCTTTTCTATGGCCTCCTGATAGTCCCTACTTAACCTCCTTGGACACTTTTTTATGGTGATATTCGAAATATAAAGTGTATATGGCATCTCCGCAAAATATTAAAAAAATTAATTTCAGAATAAAGGAAGAAATAATTGAAAACCTCAATATATTCCATATAAAATGGTAAGGAAAACTCTTAAAAAATAAATTGAAAGATATCGACTGTGTAGACGTATATGAGGGTCATTTGAACACTTAATTCAACTTTCAGTTAATATATAAATCAAATAAATATCAGTTGTTTTTTTATCCACGTTTCCTTCGATATAAAAAAATCGCATCGTTATCGTGTGGCATTCTACAGCTGCCTTAGATTTAGAAGAAACGATCTATATTTTTCAAAAACTGCCGAAATTAACCTCAATAAAGTATATATATATATATTTGAAATCAGAATAAAGAGCTCTACCGATTAGAAAAATAAAATACAAGGTGTACCATTTAAAAAACAATAGTTCATTACAAATTTGCCGGTTTTCGTTGCCTTTATGAATTTTTTGATGTTTTGTCACTTGTAACTTTGACAAAGATTTTGTGACCTCCTGTATCACATTCTGAAAATCACGCTTTCGGAAAAGAAGCATCAGCCTTTCTTCTCGGAGATTCTCAAAAACGAGAATTTTTAATGAAAAAACCTCGAAGTTGTCTGTATTTCAACAGAGTTCAATTTTAAAATTTTTTTCTCGTATTTGATCGTTTATGAGAATTTTCTCGGGAAAATTCAAACTTTTGGAATCAAAAAGACTCGGAATTCAATGGAGAATCTATTTATGCAATAAAAGTCCTAGAACCTTCAAAAATTTTACGAGAAATCGTGTTTTTACTTGAAGCTCATCTTTTGAATTTCAATCCTGAATCTTGTGTCTTTCCTAAAAATATTCTATAGATCCATATTCGTGAATAATCCTGTATACAATTCAATAATAATATAGACAATTCAAAATACATATTTCAAACAAATAAGATTTATATATTTGAAACAAAATGGAAAAACTAACAAGCTCATGTAATTTATATTTCTCTAAAAAAGAGAACATGACATGTGTCTCTTCTAGTTTAAGAGATGAAGTACTAAATGATCGAAATCTGACCACCCCGTGAAATAATATTGGAGGTTCTTAATTGTGAAACTGACGCAAACAAAAAATGATTCCAAGAAAATTCTAAACTGACAAAACACTCCAAATACATACAAGCAATAACAAAAACCTCCTTCACTTCTTTTAATTATTTATTTATTCTAAATCGAATAAGGCAAAATGGAAACTAGCAAACAAGTCGCTTTCAACCCTATCGAACCGACCACTAAAAAAGTTTAAACACACAACCTTCCCTCTCCCTGAGTCATCTGCGATCCAATTTGCATCATACTATCCAATAAAAAATTCTTTTCAGCTTGAGTATGCGCATCAGGTTGCATAAAAAAGGGTGTTTGATATTACCCCTTCGAAAAAACAACCCCTTGCTGCAACCCTTAACCAATCCGTATAGGGGAAGCGTATGTAAAGTGCCCTTTATCTCAAGATTGGCGGTGTTTGGCAGAGGGTGAAAAAGTTTTCATTTTGAAATTAACCGTGAGATCGTTCATTCGGTGTTTAGTGTACAGTGGAAGAATTTTATCAGGTGGAATAACAAAAATTGGAATATTGTAAGGTAACTCCATCTTTTGTGACAAGAAAGTACGAGAGATTTTTATATGCCACTCTGAATATTTTTTCACGTAACAAACATAAGAATGGATTGGGAACAGTTGTAATTTTTGAAAATCCCTGTTATATCTTTGGGAATTTTTAAGAAAATATCAAACAACTAACGAAAAAGACATCACATGTTTCTCCACAACTTTTCTAGAACACTCGAAAATTTCACGAATTGGTTTCCAAGAAGTCATTAACCAGGTATACCTATTCAATATTATATTTCATTATTCCAAATTTCGAAACCGAAATTTATGGTCCTCAACAAGAATTCCAAGAAGATCCCCCTTAATTACATCTCTTATCACCTTTGTCATCTAAAAATTTCTACCTAGCAACGGACGAATACTAGGTAGACAAAAGAAAGAAAGAAGGAAAATTATGCCAACTAACAAAGAAAGAATACATCAGTCAGTTTTCAAATTGCCAATGTTATATGTAACTTTTGAAAATTATGGCTATTTCAATATCTGCGAAAGAAAAACAAAATTTCAATGATTTCGATACGAAAAAAAAAAAAGTTTACAAGTAAATATCGAACAACTGACAAAGAAAAATCAAATAATTCTCCATAACTATTTTCTAGAACATTCGGAGAGTTCTTGAATTGTATTTTAGGAAGTCGTTAACCAGGTATATTCAATATATTTCTTTATGTCAAATTTGGTAAACCGAAATTTATGGTCCTCGATAAGAATTCCAAGAAACTACCTTTCAATTACATCTGTATTCTCCTTTGTTATCTGAAAATCTCTACCTTGAAACGTGCCAACACCAGGGTAGAAAAAAGAAAGTAAGAAAATTTTAAATAATCGAATACAGAATTATTTATACTGTAACTTTTTGAAATAATATAAATTTCAATATTTGCTCTTGAAACATGTGAAAGATTTCGTCTGAACGAATACATATTCGTTTTTTGAAAATTTTTCGAAGAAAAAACATTTATCACCTTAACCAGACACCTGATAAAATCTATTTATTTATCTGCACACACATCTTCTAGAACATTCCAAAATTTCATTAATTATTTTCCTTAAAATTTTAACCAATGAGTCATGTGAGTTATTTTCTGCTGTTCCAATAGAAGAGATTTGATCTTATAAGAAAAATGAAAATTTTTTTTCGGTATAGGTATTCGAAGAAAAACAAATTTTGAATGGTACAAGAGTTTGATGATCACGGAAAGAATCGTACTTAGAGAAATTTGACTCAATAGCTGCGTTTTGCGAAAAAATTAAATATATCAAATATTTCTTTTGAATGGAATTTTTGCGATAACTTTCGATGCAATATAATTTTTCACCTGAACCTGATAAAAAAATCAAATTTATCCACACAACTATTCTAGAACATTTCGAAATGCCATTAATGGCAAGAAATCGTGTGAGTTACATGCGTTTTCTTCTGCTGTTCAAATCGGAAATAACATTATCATTATTCAAGATTGATGCATGTCAACAATAAGTGAGTTTAATTTTTGTGCGAATTCTTCATGAAATTATTGAAGAAATAAGATTTTGAATGGTTATATGTAATTTTGGTTTCAACACTATATTCAGAGGTTTTTCCTTATTTTTCTCATCTATATAAAATAAAGTCCTCAACTGTAATAGGAATGTTTCTAACAGATCAAGTAAAATCATGAGAGCATCTAATTTTTCCGAAGTAATTCAAAAAACCACGTTCCTACGAAATATTTAAACATGAGTGCTGTTGCAATAAAAATCGAGAATTTTTGCACTTGCACGAATTTTTTTGTTGAAAACTATTACTTTGCAATGTGTTTTTCGAATTTTTCACAGGAAACATTAGATAAGTAATAGATTATTCTGCATGAATCATGTATTTCTTTGACGACAATTGTCAAGTTTTGCCGTAGGTAAACTATAACAAGACGAGGAAAATAGTCGAGAAAATAGCATTTTCCACCCAAACCGAACACCTCATAAAAAGATATAACATTTTTTTTACAAATATTTTCTGTTCCAAGAAGAAAAGATATGATCTGATAAGAAATTTTCGAGATTGATGCATATTAGTATTTCTTATCCGAGTTAAATTAGTTTTTCTGTTGTTTCATTTGAAAAAAATATGATTTCAATTCATCTGAATTGATGCAAAATCAATATCAAGAAAGTACATTCTTCCAAACAATAAACGAAACAACCCTCAGTTTTTAAAATGCGAAATTTATACTGTATCCTCTGGAAATTATTTCCAATGCAATATTTGTATTCTACAAAAAAATAAAAAATAACAAGGTTTAGACAAATTACATATCTGTTTTTCGTCGACTTTTTTCAGAAAATGTAATTTTTCAGCCAAACCACGATTTTCTCCAAAACTTTCTTTTAGAACATTCCAGATATGATTCATTCCTCATACAAAATTTCAAGAAATACCCCCTTAATTACACCTTCTCTGTTATCTCTAAAACGTGGTACTGCCATAAAGGGTTTAGGACGGGGCGGGGGTACGCAAATTAGTATAAATATTTTTGCCACCAGCAGTTCAGCACATTCAGTTCGAGTTAGTTGTACGAGTTTGTTCTTCAATTTATAACCGAATTTATTCGCTGACTACAAAATGTCTCTAAATGTTGATGCATTTATCCCATCCTTGAAATCTTCAGGTAAATATAAATATTTTTCTTGTTAATGTTGATGTTCTCTTTCTTAAATTTGAATTTACTTGTACATTTTCGTCCTTCTCTCTTCTTGCATTTTCAGATAGAAATAAATATTTTTGTTTTGTGGATGTTCTTTTCTTGAATATTTCACAAGATACAATATTTTCATTTTATCGAATTATACTTGCATATTTTCATAATATTCGTTGTTTACTTTCTATCATTCCTGAATATTTTCAGATATAAGTATTTTTCTTGTTGATGTTAATATTCTTTTTCTCAAATTTTTATTTAATCGAATTATACTTGTATATTTTCATGATTTTCGTTGGTTCCTTTCCTTACATTTCTTAATTTTTTCAGATCGCCACGTCGATGTTCAGTTGGAGTGTTTGAAACTGCTAGAGAGTCTGGAGACCATCCAGGATTCCAATATTCAGATCCAACAGTTCCTCAATTTGATGACGCCTGATCCTCAATGGTTCAAGAGGATCATAAGAACTGAATCAGGTCGAATTGTCGGAGCAATTCTTTGTGTCGACGAAACTGCAAGAAAAGCTGTGATGGTTCTAGAGTATTGGGCGCAAGTCCACGAGATCACTGGAATCAATCGTGGCATCTCCAACCTCTCTTTGAGGATGATGTTTATCTTTTTCCTCCAGAAGTGCAAAGGATTCCCCAGTTTCAAACAGTTGCTGCTGGAAACTTACCTTGAAGAATGTTCGAATTTGATGGTAGAACTCCATGTAGACTCCGAATTGGAGCTTCTGGAAGAATTCTTCAAGTTCTACCGTCACTTTGACTTCTCATCCGACGTCATTTGTCCCTATTTGGGGGACAAAATCCCGAAGAGATGGTTTGTGGAGTTTTGTCGACAGAAAGAAATATCGCCGATGAACTTCGACAACAGCCTGTGCATTCAAGACCCCATAAACTTGGACCACATCATCTCCGACGTCGACTTGGAGTCTCTGGAACGCTTCAAAACGTTGATGCTGGCTGCCAGCAAGACGTTGAGGAAGCAGAGCTACCAGTTGGTCCCTCTGCTTGTGCCAATGCAGATCACTCATTTCTGTTCGAAAGTGAGGCTGCATTTGACTCATTCTGGAGCGAACCAACTGGTCCCATTTATCCAGAGTGGCTCCGAGTTGATTGACGTATGGCAGCAGAAAACCAGGGACTTCTGCATTGAGGCCCTAGCAAAAGTATTCGGATTTGACTTCTCCGAAGTGAATTCTAGAGGCAATCGAGAATACTACGAAGTGCTAGGGCTGGAATGGTCTCTGCTCACGAATCCTACCATACTACCAGCGATTGAGGAGGCTCTGGAGTCTTGTAATTCGAATGAGGAGAGAGAGACAGCTGTCATCCAGCTGTTAGAAAGGTCCCACCCAGGCTGGTCAGCAAAGCAAAAGTTTGCTTGCTCAGTGGCGGTGAGCTATGGAGAAGATCCAGCTGTGGTGGAGGTGGAAATGGTTAGAATGGTGAGCTACAATGTCAATTTCGAGAGGGTATCGTCCTTCATTCTGAAGAACTTGTTAAAGTGGTTTTACCAGAACGAGGGGGTATTATTGTAGTTCACCAATTTATCCCAAAATCCATTGAAACCTTGTGTAAATATTTTGTATCTTATTTATTTCTTTATCATTCATTTTAATTAATCTTAATCCCTTGTACATACTGTAAATATTTTTTTTGTATATAGTGTCTTGTATATATTTGTGAATTTATTTTTATTTTTTCTTGTTCATATTGCTCGTATTTATATAATTATATTAATAATCTTTACACTGTTTTCATCAGTACAATAAAATTAATTAAATGAATTCATTTTTGTTACTTTTCAATGTCCTTATCCTGTTGAAAACGTTCCAAAATAACTTGGACACAAAGTTCTATTGAAATAAACTCCCCTAAATGTTGACTTGGAACATGATAATATGTTGTAAATGTAAGGAAAAAAAAGTGCTTTCAGAATTCAAAAATAAATTTACTGCTTATCATAACTCAACTTTGAAAGTGATTGAAAAAATGTTTGAATCGTCTCATGATTTTGATATGCCTTTGATATTTTTTTGACAATTACTTGTTCGGACTCTGATTGGTCGAACAAAACTCTCCCTGCCCAGAGGGAATTTATTATTCATCTAAGAACAAAGGATATTCTAGTCGGTTTTTTCTTGAACTTTTTTTTCAAATGTAACTTTTGGAAATGAGTTAGCTCATCCAATTCATTGAAATACGAATATCAATTATGTATTCTCCTAGAAAATTCAAGTTCCACAATTTCAACTACTTCATAGTCGTCAAGTATTACGTCTGTTTATAATTCTAATAAATCCATCATCAAATTATTCATCATTAGAGTAAGTTAATAGAAAACAAAAAATGTTTTGCAGTCAGTAATGGGTCCATTTCACAGAATAATAGGAACAAAATTTTCAGAAAATAAATTTCGTTTAATAAAAAATGAGCATTACTTTTGCTTACAAATTCCATGAAATATAACTAGGGAATAAAACAGAAAATGTGTGTCAAAGTGTGTGTCATAAATCAAGATACTTCTTGAAAAACAAAACAGATTCCCATTAAGTAGGGAAACGGTTTTGACCTAAATCAGTCATATCGAAGCAACAATTTTGAACAAAATTTCCTAATATGTGTTGGCGATTTCGAACTCTTTGCAGCGTTTATTGCAATTAGTGTTTGGAATTGAGGATTTACGTATTTTGTGTTTTGAACGATTTTTGTTGTGACATTTCTCCCACACTTTTTGTTCTTCGTGCATTTTCTGTTCATAAATTTTTTTGTAATTTTTCATAAGGCACCACATAACTCAAACTTCACTTCGAATCTTTTTTGGTTCATTATTCATATACACATATTGTTTATTCGCAAAACTATAACACAATGTACGAAGAGCGTACCTAATGATGATTCTGCTTATCTGAAAGTTACAGCTTAAATTTATGATACCAGATGGTTTTTTATGACACAGTCCAAGCGACGTAACTGAAAAATTTACAACTAGGTACCTACTTCTTGAGGCCGCATCTCTTCCAACACTTGATGATTGGATTGAATACCATTTATTGCCGGCTATGCATATATTGTCAAGTACTGATTGCAAACTTGTTTTTTCTAATTCAGATTCCTTCGTATTTCATAACTCTCTCGGAATTATGTATTTCAACTGCTTTGAACTTTTTCCAACTGCTTAGGAATTTTTTCCAACTGCTTTAAAATTTTGCCAATTGCTTTGAAATTTTTCAACCCTTTTGAATTTTTTTTCAACTGCTTTGAAATATTTCCAACCGCTTTGAAATTTTTCCAACTGCTCTGAAATTTTGCCAACTTCGTCCAACATTGGGGGGGGAACATCCAGTGATAATATGTACACAGTATTACACTCCTTCACTATAGAAGTCAAAAAAGTTTTCATATTGAATGTAAATTCAAATTTTAATAACGCGAATATGTTCATAAACAATACAACGGAGAACTTCAATGTCAATATTTATGGTTCTATTACTTGGCACCTTAGCGCTGCGATCTTAAATTTGTCTTTGGTGAATTGTCGAGGAAGTCAACATCAATTTTTTTTGTTTATTTCGTTTTGATAATATATTAGTAAACATTTCGAGGCGCAACAAAGATTTGAAGGATATAATATGATTTGGTGATGAACTGTATTTAATTGACGATGTCACAGTTTAGAAATATAATAATATATCTTGTCTGAGACGATGTTGAAAAAAAGGAACTTCTCGTCATTGTACTGGGTGAAGTTATATTATTGTAGCAGAAGAAATTGAAAAAAAGAGAAGTTAAATTCCGCTTATCAGCTGGTTAACTCAGATCGGTAGTAGTCTGGTTACGAAATGTTCTCCAAATTCAAATATTAACCCAACAATAATATTGGGTTATGTTGATACAAATGTCACCGTTCTGGCAGTTCAAGAATTCGCTATTTAATCACTTTAGGATCTGTGATCAGATTTGCAATTGCTTTTTCCCCTGAATGCAGCCATTTTTGCAATATCTGATTCTGTTTCTGAAGAACTTCAACAATAAATTTTCATAATGAACAATTATATGGGATGAGGAGAATCCGCAATGAAAACAACACATTTATTTTTGTAAACATCAACATTTAATGGCGAACTATAAATCGTTGTTTTTAAATTTGTGTCACAAAAATGAAATTAATTATAATTTCGGATGAAATAAGAATGTTGTATGTGATTTGTAAAATCAGTTTTATATTTTCAAGTATATTCACACAACTAATATCAGGGTTGATCTGAATTTGAATGAAACTTGTGTCTCTTCGGGTTCGAATGAACTGAAACAGTATGTTTTTTCAGAGTCCCCTTGTCATTGCAAGCAAACTCACATAAGTGACACTTGATTAGTTTTAAATTCAAATGAACTGAATCGATATGTGCTTTGAGATTGTACTTTATATTTGAAGCATAATCGCACAAATGACACTTGTGTGGTTTTATGTTTAAATGAACTGAATCTATGTGGTTTTTCAGATATATCTTCTTATTAGAAGCAAAATCACATAGGTGACACTTGTGAGGTTTTAAATTTGAATGAACCGAATTTGTGTGGTATTTCAGATAAGTTTTCTGATTAGTAGCAAAATCACAAAGGTGACACTTGTGTCGTTTCAAGTTTGAATGAACTGCATCTATGTGGTTCTTCAGATATATCTTCTGATTAGCAGCAAAATCACAAAAATGACATTTGTGTTGTGTCAAGTTTGAATGAACTGCATCTATGTGGTTTTGCAGAGATATCTTGCGATTAGTAGCAAAATCACATAAGTGACACTTGTTCAGTTTTAAATTTAAATGAACTGCATCTATATGTGCTTTCAAATGTGTGTTCTGATTAGCAGAGAAATCACACAAATGACATTTATGCTGCTTCAGGTTGAAATGAACTGAGTTGATATGCAATTTGAGATTGTTCTTTATATTTGAAGCATATTCACACAAATGACACTTGTGTCGTTTTATGTTTAAATGAATTGAATCTATGTGGTCTTTCAGGTATATCTTCCGAGCACCAGCAAAATCACATAGGTGACACTTGTGAGGTTTTATATTTAAATGAACGGAATTTATGTGGTATTTCAGACTAATCTTTAGATTAGCAGCAAAATCACAAAGGTGACATTTGTGTTGTTTCAAGTTTAAATGAATTGCATCTATGTGGTTTTTCAGATTTATCTTCTGATTAGCAGCAAAATCACAAAGGTGGCACTTGTGTTGTTTCAAGTTTAAATGAACTGCATCTATGTGGTGTTGCAGACATATCTTCTCATTAGCAGCAAAATCACAAAAATGACACTTGTGTTGTCTCAAATTTAAATGAACTGAATCTATGTGTGTTTGCAGGCCCTTCTTCAGTTTTGAAGCAAAACCACATAAGTTACATTCATATCTCTTCGCATTTGAATGAACAGAGTTAACATGTTTTTCGAGATTGTATTCGTTCTCAAAGGAAAACTGGCAAACATCGCACCTATGTTGCTGTAAATTTACTTCATTTGTTATAGGATTTTTGTCGGCGATAGAGAAAGAACCATTTTTCTTATCAATTTCATTGAGGGCACTGCGGTTATCTTCAACTTTTGATATGAATTCTGCTTTTTCGTAAACTAGATTTCCATCGATGAATTGTTCAGAAATATCGACATCTTCTTCTTTGACCATTTCGGTTTTACAACTTTCCTCATCGCTGGAAACTTGAGCCCTGCAACAAATCTCCTCAAATATCTTCGTTATGCTAATTAACGACCTTACAAACTAACTCATCACTCAGCTTCTCTTATCAATGTTTTCACTGATTTTGAAAATGGTACTCTGTTAGCAATATTTGATATCAGAAACCTTTTCCATAGAAATTTAAGTGGGAGAATTAGATTTGAGGAAGGGCGTAAGGTCGACTGACCTCAACTACGCCTCGATTTAAAGTTCAACTGTGCATCCCCACACTGTGTACCAGGCAGGTAGAGATGTCTCAAATCACTCAAACATATTTCTGGGGCCTAGTCCAACACTTGTCTCGGCTCTAAGAACCTCGGACCTTCTAGCAATTCATTAATTTTAGCAATATTTCTGTCGATTCGTGGTATGAGAATGAAACAAAAGCAGTACTCACCTATCACTGACAAAGTCCTTTTCTTCATTTTTAATCAGGTTTCCAACAGTTTTCATTATATTGTTTGATAATTCTTCTACTTTCACAAACACAACGGATTAAATAACTTGATTTCATTACACATCACACCAGATTTACAATAAACGTTAGGATCATTGTTCTCTTACACTTTTAGACCAGTACCTGTTTTAGAATACTTCTAAAATGTAGTTTCATACCTATCGAGGTGTCAGTTCTATTACCGAAAACTTCTAGCTGAGGCAATCGATATTTCAGACAAAATAATCATAAAATTACGAAAATCCGGATGCTTATGTCGATATGGAAGACATGACATAAATTGACAAATGACAACTAGTTTCGCCAACATAATTCGTGATTTCTACCAGTGTGTTATTAGTTCACTGATTTCTACCAACGTTTTCGCTCAAAGAACCCTATGTCGCTTATAATCATTAACTTCGGAAGTTATTGCACGAGTACATCAAAATAAGCGATAATCTGGCATGACAGCGTGTTGTCTATAAACTGCATGAGTTCATTTTCATTTTTGGAGAAAAAGCAAGAATGTGCAACATAAAGGCGATTAAAGGATAGGTGCGCCCTCTGTAAACATTGAGTTTGCTGAAACACTCCGTTAGTGTCGTTTCTTGTTCATGAATATCTTTTAAGCGAGTTACTTTCCTAATATTATCTTAATTGAAAGGATTGATTTATATGAAAATAGAGTATTCCTTACTTTAAATGAATATCTCACATATTTGGAAGCCGTTTCAAATAGTAGGAGTATCTTAGAAGATGTGACTTGGCCGTTTCGTAACTATATGAATTATCGAACAACAGAACAGTTATGAAGATCGAATGAATTTTTGCCCTTACGCTCACGTGGCGAAAAAGAAACGGCCAAGTCACTTATTTTTACCGAGGCATAGACTTTGTGAAATAAGGACTTGTGAAGATGGAGAGTGTAGAGTTAGCAGCTTGGCTCTACATGAGATCTGATAACTTTTTAACAATGTTAGGAATACGGCCTCGTTTTGGCAATATTTTACATTCAAATGTTTTTGGTTGGATTTCAATTCTTTTTGTACGTTGTTTATGACAAAATCCCTTCATTTTGTTAATTTTTTTTTCCAATAATAATTTAATAAAATATAATTATTGCGAAATCTATTTCAAGTCAAACTAATTCACAATTCATTTTCAAAATCAACAATGTACGAAGTAGAGATGGTGATGTAATTGAGAGCTGCCATCACAACAATAATTGTATGAAGAATCCTATCATTATATTATGATCACAACGAGAAATTGCACAATGAAAACTGTGTTGAGGTTATTACAGTGAAATTGTATTTGGTGTAAATACACATGAAGCGTTTTACGAGCGCTTCATTTTATCTCTCTCCATTTTATTCAAAATAAGGGGGCAATGTTCTCTGAGAATTCTTGAATATTTTTTTTATTTCATAACAAGTAGTCCTCCGCATATATCAATTTTCAGACCACTAGCATCTAAATTGGAGGAAGTATCTTACAAACTTTTACATCCTCTGGTTCTAAGTGTTGGGGGGTGAAAGTTTCTAGTTTAGGATTTTTTCCGCTCACATACCAAATTTCAACTTGAAAGGACATCAGGAAGTATCCTAACAGTTTTTATGATCATCAGTGAGTGAGTGACGAAATCAGGGATTTTTAGATATCTATAAAGTCTAAGCCCGGTCGTCCACTGCAAGCGTTTTCGAGCGTTTTATGGCTCTCGCGAAACGAGCGTATACGTGCAGCAAGTTGCTACAAATCCCATGATTTCTCATGTTCATGGACTTTCAGGAAAAATTCAAAGAATTGGTTCTAAATTCAATATGAGAACCGTTTTCAATACGAAATGATTTAAGATCTAAACTTACAAAAACTTAATCTTCAAATAAGAAATTGTATTTACAATATTCCTTGTATTTATGGAAAAACCTATACCTACACGAGAAACATCAACACCTTTCGAAATTAGAAAATTAGAATAACATAAAATGTAGAGATATTGGTAGATCGCGATCATGTGACTTCCAATAGGCGATCACATGATGGATTGGAATAACACGAAAAATCTAATGATGGAACCTGACAGTTATAAAAGAATGATAATCTGTCAAATTGTTCGGTGGGTGTGGATCGTATTTGGAATGATTTGTTGAAAATGGAACTAATTTCAGGGAATTTTGAAATGAAGTAGCAATTTCACCATCATAGTTATCAATATTAATCTATGATCATCATGGATTGGTGAATGTCAATTGGGAAATCAATAATTCTCAATATTACGTAAAGTTCATGTTGAGAAATTGTCTCAAAAGGGAGTCTGATATAAACTCCGAAACGTTACAAAGCTTGAAAGTTCGAAGTGTTGCACCAATGAAATTTTATCGTTTCTCAAATACATTCAGAAATATTCTTTGCTTCTTCCCATAGAAATTGAAAAATCGCTCAGGATATTTTTCCAATTATTGATTTTGGAGATGTTTGAATTCTCCCAAGGATTTTCTGGTTCTGAAAATTGGGTGCATCCAATAACGGCAGGACCTCTGTGTTTCCGTCGTCTTTTGACTAAATAACTTGACTCTAGAATGTACAAGTCCTCCGGATTCAAAGCATATTGCAGTCAATGCTAAAAGAATACGAACGATGTCATTTTCGAAGACAAACTATGGTCTTTGTTGGTTATATGACTGAATGGAACGCAAGAAGCCGCAACCGTCGCCGCTGCCAGTGGACGAACCCTGCAGCCCATTGCCGCCTGTGTTGTAGCAGCTACGAACGCTTGTTTCGCGTGAGCGCGTTGCCGCCTGAATACGCTTGCAGTGGACGACCGGGCTAAAGTGTACGGGCTATGCACTTGAACCTTTGTACGTTTGATAAGTTCACTACTGGCATTATATCCTGAGAATTTTGTTCATCTACTATGTAGGTAGTGTTCCGGCGCGACGCTTCGCTTGTCTTGGCGGGGGCACTACCGTGCCCCCAGATAACTTTATATTCTGTATTATAATAGTGCCGAAAAATCATCACCTGGTAGGTCGTATCCGGTTTGAAAAAACCCTCACGACCGGAAAGCAAGAATTTGTGGATTTTGAATATCGAAAGGCAAGTGTGATTGCGTCTCCAAATTAGCTGATGAACATGGTATCGAGGTGGTTCTCCTGCAAGAAACCCACACGGCAACAGAAAAAAAAAATCCCCGTGAAAAAGGACAGTTGAAGGTTAGTTGAAGTTTAGCTTGTTATGTTAAAAAAATTATCAGTTCGCAATTTTTCAACAGATTCGGAAAGGGGAAATTGATGGAGTTTTTTTTCATTTCTTTCAAATTTTGTGACATTTCTGTCATGAATATTTATAAACTTCCGAACATTATTTGGCCAAGAAATCTGAATGTTGATGTTTTTTAAAGTAGCAAATGCATTTTATTTATTCTATTCTATTCTATTCTAATCGGTTTCTTTTCTGCTTTTGTCTTTTTTCATTTTAGATTAAGAATTGCGAGTCGTTTTGGGAAGAATCTGTTTATCCGAGCCCATCGACGGATTACATGAAGAAGATCACACTGATGTCTTTCGATTCATATTTAATATTTTATGTTATTTTTTCTACGGGAGACAGCTTTTTTCGGCTGAGGTTTTTTCCCCTGTCTGTATAGTAGACAGCTGTTTCGGGCTTTCGGCCCTCATCAGTACGGTGAGAAGTTGTGTTGACTCCGTTATGCGTTTTCGAATACCAACTTCTCACCGTACTGATGAGGGCCGAAAGCCCGAAACAGCTGTCTACGGTTCATTTCAGTTTCAGAGGGATATGTCCAATAAATCTTATCCATGTATATTACCGATCCCTCAATATTCATATCTTTCTCTCTGAATGATGAGTTAGTTTGTTGGTTCTTTAATTAGCATAACGAAGGTAGTTAAGGAAATTTGTTGCAGGGCACAAGTTTCTGGTGATGAAGAAAATTTTGAAACCGACATGGTTAAAGAAGAAGATGTCGATATCGCTGAACAATTCATCGATGGGAATCGAGTTCACGACAGAGCCGAATTCATTTTGAAAGTTGAAGATAACAGTAGTGGCCTCAATGAAATTGATGAGAAAAATGGTTCTCTCTCTATCGCGGACAAAAATCTTATAACAAATGAAGTGGATTCACAGCAACATAGGTGCGATGTTTGCCAGTTTTCTTTTGAGAACAAATGCAATCTTGAAAAACATGTTAACTCCGTTCATTCGAATTCGAAGAGACATGAATGTCTTACATGTGGTTTTGCATCAAAACGAAAGTTGCATCTGAAAAAACACATAGATTCAGTTCATTTAAATTTGAGACAACACAAATGTCATTTATGTGAGTTTGCTGCCAATCAGAAGATACATCTGAAAAGACACATAGATTCAGTTCATTTAAACTTAGTTTTCCATTAAATGTTGATGTTCACAAAAATAAATAGTGTGTGGTTTTCATTGCGTATTGTCCTCCTCCCATAAATGTGTTTATTATGAAAATTTATAGTTGAATTTCTTAAGAAACAGGATCAGAGATTCCAAGAATGGCTGCGTTCAACGGAAAGAGCAGTTGTAAATCTTATCACTGATCCTAAAGTGATCAGATTGGGAATTCGTGACCGGTGACATTTTATCAACATAATTTGTCTGTATTTCTTATATATTTTTAAACTGTGACAACGTCTGAGCATGCTTTCAACTCTATGTTGCGCCTCGAAATGTTGACTCAAAACAAAATAAACAAAAACAATATAGTAAGTTTGAATGAGGAACACACTTTGTTCTTGTTTTAAATATTTATTCTAAAGGCGATCGATTTCAGTTTATGCAACCATCTTCAGGCCAGCTGAAAAGTTAATAGTAACATTAAATATTTTATATATATATATATATATATATATATATATATATATATATATATATATATATATTTATATATATATACAGGGTTGGGATAAAGTATGGAACCAAGTAAATATCTTAAACGAAAAGAACGATATTTATGAAAATTTGCAGGTAAGTGCAACTGAACAAAACGCATCGGATGTACATTTTTTTGATAATAATATACTTCCGGTTTAACCGGAAATGCCATCAACTTCTTTAATTTAAATGGGACACCCTATATATTTTTACAGATTTTGAAAGAGCTTGTTATTTTGAATTCATACATACTGAGTTTAGTGTAAAAAAATTTGTAAAAACGAAGAATACAGCACTTTAACCAACCTCCTTTGAGTTTTTTGCATTAGAGCAAAAAACTATTTAGATAAACTAATTGATGTTGTTTGTATGCATAGTAATAAATGAACAAGTACTGTTTAGTACGTCTTTTGTTCTTCAAGTGTCAAATTCTTATTGACGGAAATAAATGGAACAATTTAGAATGGTTCAATTAAGTGAAAAAGAGCGTATTGAAATTTTAATGATGATCGGTTATGGTGATCGTGTTAGAACTCATGAAGAAGTGTGTCATATTTTTAATAATTTGCATCCGGAGAGAAATCCTATATCACGCTCAACAGTAACTAAAACATTACGTTTTAATACTACTGGAATGGTAAAAAATTTGCTAAAACCTGGAAGACCGCGGACTGCAACGAACGAAACTGTTAAACAAAATATTGCAATCGATTTAGAAGAATCACCTCAAACTTTCACCACAAATTTGGCACTAAACCATGGTATCAGTCGACGTTCTGTAGGAAAGATATTAAAAAGTGAAAAGTTTCATTCGTATAAGGTACAGTTGGTTCAAGAATTGTCATACGATGATTTTGACCAACGACTGGATTTTTGCTTCTAGCATAGTTTTTTTCCGATGAGGCAACTTTTTGTTTAAATGGAACAGTTAATCGCCACAACTCAAGGTATTGGTCAAATGAGAATCCTCATTGGATTCACGAAGCACATACCCAGCATCCACAGAAGTTAAATGTTTGGATGGGAATTGTCGAAAATAAGCTTATAGGCCCATTTTTTATCGACGGAAACTTGAATGGTGACAAGTATTTGGATCTACTAAATAACGAAATTATACTTGCAACTTTTTGTTTCAACATTTATTGTATTATTTTAGCTCTCTTTTTCATAAGAATATATATATATATATATATATATATATATATATATATATATATATATATATATATATATATATATATATTATAAAATATTTAATGTTACTATTAACTTTTCAGCTGGCCTGAAGATGGTTGCATAAACTGAAATCGATCGCCTTTAGAATAAATATTTGAAACAAGAACCAAGTGTGTTCCTCATTCAAACTTACTATATTGTTTTTGTTTATTTTGTTTTGAGTCAACATTTCGAGGCGCAACATAAAGTTGAAAGCATGCTCAGACGATGTCGCAGTTCAAAAATATATAAGAAATACAGACAAATTATGTTGATAAAATGTCACCGGTCAGGAATTCCCAATCTGATCACTTTAGGATCAGCGATAAGATTTACAACTGCTCTTTCCGCTGAACGCAGCCATTCTTGGAATCTCTGATACTGTTTCTCAATAAATTCAACCACGAATGTTCATAATAAACACATTTATGGGATGAGGAGAATACACAATGAAAACC
Organism: Hippodamia convergens; assembly: GCA_038502775.1. Classification (NCBI taxonomy): domain Eukaryota; kingdom Metazoa; phylum Arthropoda; class Insecta; order Coleoptera; family Coccinellidae; genus Hippodamia; species Hippodamia convergens. The sequence continues at coordinate 134,704 of JAVSIQ010000223.1, forward strand.
ACACACTATTTTTGTAAACATCAACATTAAATGGAAAACTATAAACTTAAATTTGAGACGCTATTACAGAAGTGAAATTAATAATACTTTCAGATGAAATGAGAATGGCGTACATGATTTTTAAAATCAGTTTTACATTTTGAAGTAAATTCAAATAAACAACATCATCAGAGTTGATCTAAATTTGAATGTAACGACTTCATATGTTTATTAAGGCTAAATTTATAATTCAAAGCAAAATTACACAAATGGCACTTGTGTCTCTCCAGGTTTGAATGAACTGAGAGAGTATGTTTTTCCAGATCTCCCTTAAAATTGCAAGCAAACTCACATAAGTGACACTTGTGTCGTTTTAAATTTAAATGAACTGAATCGATATGTGATTTGGGTTGATTCTTTACATTTGAAGCATATTCACACAAATGGCACTTGTGTCGTTTTATGTTTAAATGAACAGCATCTATGTGGCTTTTCAGATATTTCTTCTTATTAGCAGCAAAATCACATAGGAGGCACTTGTGTTGTTTTAAGTTTAAATGAACTGAATTTATGTGTGTTTTCAGAGATATCTTGCGAATAGCAGCAAAATCACAAAGGTGACACTTGTGTCGTTTCAAGTTTAAATGAACTGCATCTATGTGGTATTTCAGATGTATCTTCTGATTAGCAGCAAAATCATATAGGTGGCACTTGTGTTGTTTCAAGTTTAAATGAACTGCATCTATGTGGTTTTTCAGACATATCTTCCGATTAGCAGCAAAATCACACAGGTGGCACTTGTGTTGTTTTAAGTTTAAATGAACTGAATTTATGTGCTTTTTCAGATTTATCTTCTGATTAGCAGCAAAATCACATAGGTGGCACTCGTGTTGTTTTAAGTTAAAATGAACTGAATTTATGTGTGTTTCCAAAGATATCTTCTGATTAGTAGCAAAATCACATAAGTGACACTTGTGCTGTCTCAAATTTGAATGAACTGAATTTATGTGGTTTTCCAGATATACCTTCCGATTAGAGGCGAAATTACACAGGTGGCACTTGTGTTCTTTTAAGTTTAAATGAACTGAATTTATGTGGTTTTTCAGATGTATCTTCTGATTAGCAGCAAACTCACATAAGTGACATTTGTGTTGTCTCAAATTTAAATGAACTGAATCTATATGTGATTTGAGATGGTTCTTTATATTTGAAGCATATTCACACAAATGACACTTGTGTCGATTTATGTTTAAATGAACTGAATCTATGTGGTTTTTCAGATATTTCTTCTGATTACTAGCAAAATCACACAAGTGACACTTGTGTCGTTTCATGTTTAAATGAACAACATCTATGTGGCTTTTCAGATATTTCTTCTTATTAGCAGCAAAATCACATAGGTGACACTTGTGTCGTTTCAAGTTTAAATGAATTGCATCTATTTGGTTTTTCAGATGTATCTTCTGATTAGCAGCAAACTCACATAAGTGACATTTGTGTAGTTTTAAGTTTAAATGAACTGAATGTATGTGGTTTTTCAGATTTATCTTCTGATTAGCAGCAAACTCACATAAGTGACACTTGTGTTGTCTCAAATTCAGATGAACTGAATCTATATGTGTTTTCAGATTAATCTTCTGTTTTGATGCAAAACTACATATATAACATTCATGTTTCTTTGAATTCGAATGAACGGAGTTAACATGTTTTTCGAGATTGTATTTGTTCTCAAAGGAAAACTGGCAAACATTGCACCTATGTTGTTGTGAATTTACTTCATTTGTTATAAGATTTTCTTCCGCGATAGAGAAAGAACCATTTTTCCATTCAATTTTATTGAGGCCACTGCGGTTATCTTCAACTTTTGATATGAATTCGGCTCTGTCGTAAACTCGATTCCCATCGATGAATTGTTCAGCAATATCGACATCTTCTTCTTTAATCATGTCGGTTTCACAACTTTCTCCATCACCAGAAACTTGTTCCCTGCAACAAATTTCCTTAACTACCTTTGTTACGCTAATCAAAGAACCAACAAACTCAAATCAAATCAAATAAAATTTTTTTCAGGTAGGTCCCAATACAAAATAGTCTGGATGAGACACGTAAGTTTGAGCTTGTGTTGTGTAGCTTCATCCAGATACTAACATTCATCAAAAAGTAACCAGATAATTAAAATTCTAGAAAATAACAACAAAAAAAAGCAATGAAAATATTATTATATGCATGTACAAAATTTTATTTGGTCATTGGAGAGAGTGGAGGACGACCCCTGAGGAAGCAATACGTTTGTGTACTCCTGTTTCAAAGAAATTTATCAAACTGAACTGGGAGAACATTAACAAATTTTGGCCCCAAATATGATATGAACCGCTGAGAGTGAATTTTTTTACATGGTGGCACAATTAACGGCTCACCGAGAGCTATGCGAGTGGCATGGGCATGTATTCTAAGTGGGGCTGGAAACCTCATCATCCTCAACAAACAATTATATATATACAGGATGTACCAAGTTCGACGGCCTATTAGATGTTTCTGGAGAACTGGACCTAATTGAAATCTGAAAATTGGGATTATGTTATTGTTTGACATTATCTACCGATCTAAAATATCTTGGAGCCTGACCACTTTCAGTTATACATGGAGCGAAAAAACAAAATTCAATAATATTGTTTTCTGTTTTCGAATTTGATAGAGTATGCAATTTTGAATACATTCATGCTCGAATCGTTGCATTCGTCAAAATACTTTTCGAAATATCGAGAAAAAACTGAAGGAAAAAGGGAGATAAGAGTATTCGGTATTATATGTTTGTTATTCCTAACCTAGATATCGTAAGCACAAACCGTTTTCACAGTTTTGAAGGCGAAGAATGTGGAAATATTGTACATTTTCAGAATTTTGAAAAACCCGTCACAGGGTGTTCCAAATGTTGGTTCAAAAATTGGGATCAAGATTGGCCCATAACTTTCGTTTTTTAAATTAGAACCCAATTTTTTTATGATTGCGTTCATGCGTTTTATGGATTGTGCAAGGAAAAATGATGATGATGTTCCAACATGTTAATGCTCCTTAAATTAATAATTCTAGAGTTATTCAGGATTTCCTGATTTCATGTCATACGTACCGTCAAATTCATAGAATCTGTTTCATATCAACAATGACCTTGGTCATAGAAGATAAATTATTCAAATATCTCACTTGTGACTACCTCTTTTCTGAATTCATTTATCATTGTTTATATCGAACAGATTTCATGAATTTGACGATACGTGCGACATAAAATCAGAAAATCCTAAATAACCCAAGAATTATAATTTTAGGAGCATCAACATGTTGGAACATTATTATCGTTTTTCTTCGCAGAATCCAACGCAATCATAAAAAAATAGAGTTCTAATTTGTAAAACGAAAGTTATGAGCCAATCTTCATCCCAATTTTTGAACCTACATAGGGAACACCCTCTGTGACGGGTTTTTCAAAATTCTGAAAATGTACAATATTTCCACATTCTTCGCCTTCAAAACTGTGAAAACGGTTTGTGCTTACGATATTTAGGCTAGGAATAACAAATATATTACCGAATACACTTATCTCCCTTTTTTCTTCAGTTTTTTTCTCGATATTTTGGAAAGTATCTCGACGAATGCAACGATTTGAGTACGGATGTATTCAGAATTCCATACTCTATCAAATTCGAAAACAAAAAAACAGAAAAAAAAATTTGAAATTTTTTTTTCACTCCCTGTATAACTGAAAGTGATCAGCCTCCAAGAATATTTTAGATCGGTAGATAATGTCAAACAATAACATAATCCCAATTTTCAGATTTCAAATAGGTCTAGTTCTCCAGAAACGCCTAATAGGCCGTCGAACTTGGTACACCCTGTATTTCAATTTAAAACGGTACTGATATGTCCGCAACCCCACATTCATAAGGAAGGAGAGACAGCACGTGTAAACATGACGAAACCATGTCGCGTATAGATTCAATAATTTCTTGCTCAAATTCACACCCGTTCAACCTACCGTAACTTTCAAAGTATCCATTAGAAAAGTATACTGTAAAAAGCATTTTTCATCAGGAATAAAAGCCGCAGATAACACTCACATTCATTTTTATATTGATTCATTCCATGTCAGTCAAAAGCTCTCTTCAAATTGACCATTATTCTGGATTGAATTGAAAATGTTAAAAATGGCTATCGTGGGTTGTCTCCGGCAGTTAGACAAATGCCGTCGCGGACTTTTTGATAGAACTTTTCGAGCACTACAAAATTGTCTTCGATCATGTTTCTCTATCTCTTATAGTTTACGCAGCGTCGACGGTAAAAGCCGGAAAGTACCGGGATTTTTCTTATTTCTTCGTTATATAGGGATGAACCCTACATGAAAACCTCCCAAAAAAATTCTCTACAATATAGTGAAAGTTTCATCAAAATCGGTCATCTGGTTCCCGAGTTCATAGAGGACAAACAAACACACACGGACATTCACATTTATAATATTAGTATATGGATGAGTGCGTGGATATTTTTTATGTTAGATATATCATTTATTTAGATCAGGAACAAAAAAGGGCCAAGCACCGTTCCCTGTGGTATGCCGATTGATACAGGTAACAAGTCACTAAAATAATCATCATCTTTCACTCTTTGATTTCTGCCAGTAAGATAACTTTCGAAGAGATCTAATGAGACACCCCTTACTCCCATGCTCTAGATTTTCCTCAACAATATCTTGTGATCGACAGTGTCTAAAGCCCTCACCAGATCTGAGAAGACAGTCAGACATTTCTTCTGTCGATCACACTCCTCCACTGTGCCACTAACCAATCCTCATTTGACAGATTCTCTCGAAATCCAAACTGTCCGTATGCCAAAATGTCCTGATTTTCTAAAAAAATCGTTAGTCGTGTTTGAGCTATTGCATAGCTTTTATCTCAGGCTTTGAGCGCGGCGACCGAATGTAGAAATTCCGTAACGAAAAAACCTAACACAGCCGTGTATCGTCGGTTCAGTTCGGCAGACTTCGGCATGGTGTTTGGGTGCTTGCGACTAGACGGATGCGTGCTCCCACTCAAAATGGAGTCGGCAATCTCGCTGTTCCCATTGAATTACGAACGGCAAATATTTCATCAACATCGGATAGAAAATGTATAGCCATACGCAAACATTTTCCATTAACTTCAGCTCTTGCTCTAACTATACATAAGTCACAAGGTGGAACCTTTGACGAAATAGTTTATGAGTTTAGTAAATCACATTCTCAGGAACTCTTCTATGTTGCACTCTCTCTCGGGTGACTTATATTGAAAAATTGTATATTACGACAAAAAATGATAATTCTGCATTTAAGTTTTATCATAATCGAAGGCAAGCTGCATCGACTGCATCTTTGTTGCAAGAATTCAAAAGACTGCCTTTGAATAGTGTTAAGACGATGGCTTAAAGTGTCTTAGATTTCATTAGTAATAGAAATGGTATTCAATAATCACTTTTAATTGCCAAAGTTTACTTAGTCACAAATACGATTTACAAGATTCAATTACGGGACAAACCAATGTGTTACTTCTCACCGAAACATTCATGACGCGTGATAATCCGATTGAAATACCTAATTTCAATTGTATTGTTCAATTCAAACGAGATACTGTTCCAAAAGATGGGGTAGCTATTTACCAAAATAGTAATAATGTTACTAATATTATGACTACGAATATTGAAATAAATATTGAAGACGTTAGCGATGTTAATGTTAGACGCTCATTTGTTGGAGATATTTGTGCATGCTTATGCAAACCTATGAATGGCCTGCACATAGTCATGGTAGCAATTTACATTTCTCCGAATCCAGAATTGGACGAGGTAGAGCATTTTATTCATCGCACTTTACTGAAGTACACTGAAGAAGGGTCAAAAATACTTGGTACAAATGGTAATAAATTTCCAGTCATCTTGTCTGGCGATTTCAACATTAACTTCGCTGATGAAAAATCAGAACTGTTGATAACTTTTTTTTCGGAAAATTGAATTTAAAAATGAATAATAATCCACAACAAAATTTGGGATCACTATTGACCCGGTATTTTCCAGATATTTAGAAGACATTAAGTCTCAAACTTATGTTTCTTATTTCAGTTACCATAAACCTATAGTTTCAATGATAAACATTCCTGAATAACCTACATGTATTGTAGGATAAATAAAAAAAAAATATTTTAAAACAACAATATTATCTTCTTATTTTTGAATAGATGCTATGCAATAGCTTTACCGCGGCAGTCCTCGAGTGCCACACGAGTTTTTTGAACATTTCTCAAAGATTCTGGCAAAGTTGTTTATAATTGTAATAGGTCTATAGTTAGACACCATTTTTAAGAACTGGAAGCGTTTTCGATTGCTTAAATGAATCCGGTATTGAACTACCAGAGAAACACAGATTAATAATGTGAAATATTTTGATCAAGTTAGCTGATATACCGTCTGATATCATTCTTTGAGATCCTTTTGCACCATCGTTTTTTAAATATTTGAGGGACGTTTCGATCCTTAAAGTTAACCTCAAATTTAAGGATGGGATTATAACCTAAAATAATTTGTCAAATTGACTGAAAACTTGTTGTTTTCTATGGAATTATAGCAAAAAATTTGAAATTTCAACTAGCATGAAATCGTCAAAATGACTAGAGATGAGCGATATTTCACTACCGGTGATTTACTCAGGGTGATTTTCAAATCACCGATCACTGCGGTGATCGAATTCCTAAAAACATGGTGATTGTCATTGTCGGTGATTTTCACGTTGGTTCTTTGCGTTAGTGATTGGGATTGCGATCGCGTTAGAATGTTAGATACTCGGATATTAGGTTTGATATCGTGATTTCAGAGGAATCTTAATGCCGAACAAGTAAAATAAAGTTCAAAAAGTGATAGATTGTCTTGAAAAAAAAATTTTTATACACCATCTAGAGTTCCGATAATCCCAATTTTATATGAGTTGTGAGATTATCCTCAGAATTTTTTGAGGCTTACGCTCAGTTGTAGGAACGTCCATTATACTTTAATAATTTTTGAAATTTCAGTACAACATTGAATGGAAAATTTTTTTCACAGTAACCAAGGAATCGTTGTTGCATGGAGGATTGAAATTTTAAAGAATAATTTAATTATACATTTCTGAAACTGTGCTCTAAATGCACTTTTTATAGTAATTTCTCTAGACTAGACTATTTTTGTTAATTTTTACGACTTGGTATTCTCATACAGATATGAGGTTCAAGACATTCTTTCGATGAACAACTTTCCAAAATGTTTAATTCAGAATTTCTATTCACTTGTAGTTGTTAGTAAAATCCAACTAATAACCCTACTTTCTCGAAATCACCGGTGATCATAATCACCGTACAAAAGAACGGTGATTGACAGATCACAATCACGAATAACGACGTGATTCTGAAATCAGCGATTGGCTCATCTCTAAAAATGACAGTAAAGCTAGGTTAAGGTAATGACATCTATAATTTGTATCCGACTAGCCAATGAAAAGGCTTTATTGAACTAGGGTGAAATTGAACAATATCTGAAAATATCACTCGATAGAACTATTTAAGGGTCCCTACATAGATAATAAAATATTGTTCTATATTCTAAGGTCCCTTACGTAAGAATTCCATTTGAGTGATAGTCGTGCAACTGTCAATATTTAAGGGAACCTTAACTTTAAGGGACGATGGTACAAACGGATCTTAGATATATAAAATAGACACAACTAGCTTATCATTCAACTTGTCTTGTTAATGTTTTCACTGATTTTGAAATGGTACGATGGTAGCAATGTTTGATACCAGAATTTCATAGAAATTCGAGTAGGAGAATTAGATAAGTGTGAACAATATCTGAAAATATCACTCGATAGAACTATTTAAGGGTCCCTACATAGATAATGAAATATTGTTCTATATTCTAAGGTCCCTTACGTAAGAATTTCATTTGAGTGACAGTCGTGCAACTGTCAATATTTAAGGGATCCTTAACTTTAAGGAACGATGGTACAAACGGATCTAAGCTAGATATAACAGACACAACTAGCTCATCATTCAGCTTGTCTTGTTAATGTTTTCACTGATTTTGAAAATGGTGAGCTGGTAGCAACATTTGATACCAGAATTTCATAGAAATTCAAGTAGGAAAATTACGACCTTAAGTTCTACTGTGCATCAGGCAGGCAGAGATGTTTCAAAGCACATTTATGTCGATTCGTAGAATGAGATAACCAAATAAAAATATTACTCACCCATCACTGACATATGCATTGTTTCCTTCATTTTCAATCCGATTTCTAACAGTTTCATTCATGTTGTTTGATAATTTTCACAAACAAAACGGATTGAACACCAAATTTACAACGCTCGAATCGTCGATCTCTTAAACAACACTTCTACACCCGATTCTGATTAAAAACATTTATAAATCGTAGTTTTATACGATAGATTCCAGTTTCTATCACGGAAACCATGAAAAAATTGTTATTTCAGACAGAAAATTATCATGAAATTACGAAAAACTGGACGCACATGATGTCAATATGGGAGGTTGCGTTCATGAACTTACTCAGAGTAAGCTCTCCTTACTCTGAAGAGTCTGAAGCGTTCACAAACTTACTTTGTCTTCTTCGGAGTATTGGCGATTCCAAATAACTAGACGACACCTGGCGGATAAATATCGAACCTTGAAAACAAGTAATAAAAAACAAATTTTACACGTAGATATTGCTTGCATTCACCGAACGTAACAGTTGTGGAACTGTTGCGGAATCGTCCGGTGGTACATACGCTACAAACTCAACACGTTCCGGAGAAGCGGGCATTTTGGGAGCGTTTTCTGTTTATGCTAGGTAGCAGTAGCGCAGCGGTGGCAACATTCTTCGTTCGGTGAATGCAGGCAATGATAGAATATTTTTGCTTCTTTTGATATATTTGTCGAAATTTTTTTTCCTGAATTGCAGAATTGCCGTTGGAAAATAATGGTAAAGGTATTTATATTAGTGACATTCAGTTCAAGTGATATTTGAGAGTTTTTCATGTTTTAGGTTGAGAACTGTCTTTGGACTATGTGAATAGGAAAAATTATTGAAATGAGTGGTAAAGTACTATTATCAAGTGTGTATAACACTAATTGTTGTGTTCTTAATTGCTCCTCAATGAAAGAAAGCAATAGGAACATACATTTCCATCAATTTACAAGGGAAGATTATATTAGTATACGACTGAAAAAAAGGTTTTTTGCAGAAATTACGCAAAGGAGGAACATGTTACGTTTAATAAGGTAGTTTGTTTGCTTTATTTTGATTATCTTGCTAGAGGTGAATGATTTTTTTAAATATTTTCAATGATTCTTTCATCTTTTCAGGTCAACATTACAGCATATGATATGAAGGCTCCTAACTGAAGGCATTGTATAATATATGTTTCTTTATACAATGCTAAAGGCTACTGCTGTTTCTTCCTAAAATCTACCAGAGATTCGACAGAAAAAAAATTAATAGGCTTACCATAGCACAGCGCAAATTGAGGATGAAAAGACAAAATTCACTTATGGAAAAACATTTAATTCCTCAACCAAAAGTGAGTCCATTCATTGATTCTCATGATATCGAAAGTAATGAGGAAATTGAACAACAAAAAACAATAGAAATGTATGATTTAATGAAAGATGAACGGTCTGTTGTTGATGCACTGACGAACCTACAATTTGTTGTGAATGAAAATTCAGGGGAATTATTGAAGAATAAGTAGATTCAAGTAAATAGTGGTGATTCAATGTGAAATTTTGCAAAAGCATAAAAATGAGGAGCAGTTGAACTAATCAACAAGAATTCTAAATTTAAGAATGCTACATGATTTTGTTAGGTTAGTTTCGGAGATATACCTAGATAAAAGACAACTTACGCTGACTAGTAAGGAATGAGTACTTTTTTGTCTATATTTGTCAGCATTTCGTTTTAGTTCACTTTGGCTTTGCAATTTCATAGTTCCCGAGTTTCTGGTATCGATATTTCTATCTTTTATTATAGTAGTAGTAACTGTAGTTTATTGTACTATGTTACAAATGGCCATCGACCAAGGGTCCTTCAGCCTTTTAAATTTTTTTTTTTTTTAATTTAAAATGTATACATTTCATTATATAATATTATTTAATTAGAATTTAACATTTTCAAAAGAGTCTGTGTGGGATGCTTTCTTGAAGATTTGTTTGCTCCATCATCATGATATTGTTCGATTATGCCGTTCTGTTCAATCAGTTTAGAATGAAATTTCTTATTTAGTCTTTTGATTCTTTCATTTATTGGTTCAATTCCTGTCTCTTCATATAATAGTTGATTTGGGGGATTATGGAGAACATTATTTGGGTGACGCATTCTTGTTATTTTTCTTAGGGCTGTTGTCTCTGCAACTTGTAAGTTTTTTATTGCTCTAGGTTTGCAGTTAGCATATAATGGGTGTGCATATTCAATCAAGGGTCTACATATGGTCTTATATATTTTTGCCGCAGTATGCATGTTAATTCCTTGCTTCTTGTATGTTAGATTGATAAAATATGTGGCTCTGGAAATTGTCTTTTTCTTTACTATTTTTGTATGTGCATTAAAGTTGCATCTGTTGTCTATATGAACTCCTAAATATTTGACAGTTGGTGACGGTTTTATAATTATGCCATTTATGTTCAGAGTTGGTGAATTTGGGTTGATTATGTGATCGAACATGATAAACTGGGACTTGGTTGGGTTTGGTTTCAATCTTTTATTATATTTATAGGTAAATGTATAATATCAAAGTTTCCAATGTAAATGAATTTTCTATTCATATTTGATTGTTATCTTCATATTGTGTGATGAAAAGTTTGTACAATTTCCCTGCTGCTTAAACGCGAATAAAGACTAGAAAGAATTTCATAATCTTTCATTCATTTTCACATTTACCATGCAATAGATGATCAAAAATAATAAAATAAAATCCTCCCGAATCATATTTCGTGGGAAATTTTCATTGAACAGAACACCTTCAAAATGATTAATAAAAACTTGTATGAACAATGAAGTCGCAGGATTCCAAATTCAAAAGACTCATTCCTAGTTGAATCTGTGAGTAATATGAATAATTCTGCTTCAATTGAATACCACTTGGAAGTAGTGGCATTTATTAACGAATTATGCAGATAAATCACACAAACACATTGTTACTCGATAATTTTGGGAAACAGGCATCGAGAACGTAGCCTCTTGTATTGTGGAATTGTGGGGAGATGAAAGAATAAAGTTAATAATATACCAATCTTTTGTTTTTTTTGTTCTACTACCTTTGAATAAACCCAATACATATTCATTTGATCGTACTGATTGTTCTTATAAGTAATTTAAAAGTCTGTGCATCATTCATGGCAAAAACGAATTGGTTCACCTCAATTCACTTCACTCAATGTCCATAAACACCCACCACCACCTCAAAGAGTCTTTAAATCACTCCAATAAATGAAAATCCAGTCATTACCTTCACGAATTAATTAAATTATTTAAATATCCAGTTGTCATTCGAAAATTTTAAATCAAATCGTCTAGCGCCACCCCGCTGGTGGCGAAATAACGAACCTAGAAAACAAGTAATTGTTTACAACTCGCAGCGCCCTCAACGGTAGCTGGAATCGCCAATGCTCAGTGAGCGTTCATAACCTACCTGTGTGAAGATAGCTGCCAAAAATCCCGAAGATACCCGAATCAGTGGCGTGAGTTATTATCATTGCGCCGCAGAATATAGATTAAGAACTTGTATTTTGAACATAAATCTAAATATTGCCTAAATAGCAGCCCAAATGGTATTTGATCAATTGAGAACAATTCAGTGTTGTTAAGAAAAAGAATAAAACGGTAAACAAAAAAATTCTTTGCCTTTACGGAGGCCAACACCGGAAACATTTTTGAAACATAGATGAATTCAAAATAGTAATCATCGAAATGAATACCATTTTCAATTCCCAGGCTCAGATATCTTTTATCATGAGGTTGGAGAAATGATATTAGATTTTGTCACTGAGATGAGCGATATACCGGTTTCGGCCTTGTTTGGCCTCATCAGTATCGCATACATCTCAGAGACAAAATCTTCATGAAAAATTTCGATATTTATATATTTTGACGCAATTGGATGTCACTGCTGTGTAATTTCTGCTCAGTACATCGCACCCGATTGCTTTAAATATCGAAGTTTTTTATGAAGATTATGTCTCTGAGATTTATGCGATACTGATGAGGCCAAACAGGGCCTAGTGCTAAAAGCACTAAGTATATATATTAGTCAACATTTCGAGGCGCAACATAGAGTTGAAGGATATGGTGATGAACTGTATTTTGATGACGATGACACAGTTTAAAAATAGAATAATATAACTTATCCGAGACGATGTTGAAAAAAAGGAACGTCGGGTCATTGTAGTGGGTGAAGTCATATTATTGTAGAAGAAGAAATTGAAAAAAGAGAAGTTAAATTCCGCTTGATCAGCTGGTTAACTGACCGTGAGGAATTCTCTATCTGATCACTTCAGGATCTGTGCTAAGATTTGCAACTCCTCTTTCCGGTGAACGCAGCCATTCTTGGAATCTCCAATCCAGTTTCTCAGAACTTCAACTATAAATTTTCATAATAAACAATTATTTGGATGAGGAGAATCCGCAATGAAAAACACACACTATTTATTTTTGTAAACATCAACATTTAATGAAAAACTATAAATTGTTGCTTTAAAATTTGTGTCACAAAAATGAAATTAATTATAATTTCAGATGAAATGAGAATGTTGTATGTGATTTTTAAAATCAGTTATACAATTTGAAGTATACTGACATGAACAACATCAGAGTTGATTCGAATTTGAATGAAACGACTTCATATGACTTTTGAGGCTATCTTTATAATTTGAAGCAAACTTACACAAATGGCACTTGTGTCTCTTCAGGTTCAAATGAACTGAGTCGATGTGTTTTTTTCAGATCTCCCTTGAAATTGGAAGCATACTCACATAAGTGACAATTGTTTAGTTTTAAATTCAAATGAACTGAATCGATATGTGCTTTCAAATGTGTGCTCTGATTAGCAGCGAAATTACACAAATGACATTTATGCTGCTTCAGGTTTAAATGAACTGAATCGATATGTGTTTTGAGATGGTTCTTTTTATTTGAAGCATATCCACACAAATGACACTTGTGTCGTTTTATGTTTAAATGAACTGAATCTATGTGGTTTTTTAGATTTATCTTCTGATTAGCAGCAAAATCACAAAGGTGACACTTGTGTTTTTTCAAGTTTAAATGAATTGCATCTATGTGGTTTTTCAGATATATCTTCCGATTAGCAGCAAAATCACAAAGGTGGCACTTGTGTTGTTTCAAGTTTAAATGAACTGAATCTATGTGGCTTTTCAGACATATCTTCCGATTAGCAGCAAAATCACAAAAGTGGCACTTGTGTTGTTTCAAGTTTAAATGAACTGAATCTATGTGTCTTTTCAGACAGGTCTTCTGATTAGCAGAAAAATCACATAAGTGACACTTGTGTTTTCTCAAATTTAAATGGACTGAATCTATGTGTGCTTTCAGACCCATCTTCTGTTTTGATGCAAAACCACATATAATACATTCATGTCTCTTGGAATTCGAATGAACGAAGTTAACATGTTTTTCAAGATTGTATTCGTTCTCAAAGGAAAACTGGCAAACATCGCACCTATGTTGCTGTAAATTTATTTAATTTATTATAGGATTGTCGTTCGCGATAGAGAAAGAACCATTTTTCTCATCAATTTCATTGAGTTCACTACAGTTATCTTCAACTTTCGATAAGAATTCAGCTTTGTCGTAAACTTGATTCCCATCGATGAATTGTTCAGCAATATCGACATCTTCTTCTTTGACAATTTCTGTTTCACAATTTTCTTCATCACCAGAAACTTGTGCCCTGAAACAAATTTCCTTAACTACCTTCGTTATGCTAATTAAAGAACAACAAACTAACTCATCATTCAGCTTGTCTCGTTAATGTTTTCACTGATTTTGAAAATGGTGAGCTGGTAGCAACATTTGATACCAGAATTTCATAGAAATTCAAGAAGGAGAAATAGATAAGAGTATTTGTCAACATGACGTAGAGTGATGGTGAACAAAGTGATCGCTCTACAAAGAAATTAAATAATTTGGTGACAAATTTGTGTGTACCCATTGCAACAAAAAAGTGGATTCATTAAATTGTTTCAAATGTGGTGCCATATTCTGAACACTTCTTGGCCAACACGCAACAATATAATATCGAACATCATGCAGAGGAGCATTTAAAAGAAACAACATTCTTACTCTTACTCTTACTGTACAGGATTGTACATTTACAGAAGCCAACTTTTTTTTCTGCAAGAACAGCAACTACTTTCTAAACTATAATAATCAGAATAACACAAGAAGAATGAATCAGTATTTTTTCCAATCTCTCAAATTAACATTATGTGTATAACATTATGTAACTTCGTACCCGAAAGCATCAAGAATATAACCAACTATAATGCATTTCGCAAGAGAATTTACAAATTAATTGTTGAATCTGAACCTTGCACAATTGTAGAGTTTAAAGAAGTTTGTCAAAGATTTCACTTGCATGAACTATTGTTCTGGATTGTAGATGACTCATTTTCATTTTGTTTTCAAGAGTGGAATTTCGGAAATTGCAAATCGGATAACTCGCGTTCGAATCCCCACACTGTAATTGCGAAATTGAAAAAGTATGGAGCGCACAAGTCCAGACAGAACAAGTTTGGCAAGAACCGATCCTTCCAGGACCAACAACACCCTGTAGAAGGCAGGCGAATGCTTGCCGAAACGTCGGTAACCGCCCAAATAATGTTTCAACAAATACACAATTATCAAGAATCACAAAAATAAAAGTGAAATTAATTACAATTACAGAAAAAATGAGAATGTTGTATGTGAATTTTGAAATCAGCTTTACATTTTGTAGTAAATTCAAATGAACATCATCAGAATTGATCTGAATTTGAATGAAACCATTTCATATGACTTTTGAGGCTATCTTTATAATTCGAAGCAAAATTACATAAATGGCATTTGTGTCTCTTCAGGTTCGAATGAACTGAGACGATATGTTCTTTGAGAGTGTCCTTTCTATTTGAAGCATATTCACACGAATGACACTTATGCTGCTTCAGGTTGAAATGAACTATATCGATATGTGCTTTGAGATGGTTCTTCATATTTGAAGCATATTCACACAAATGACACTTGTGTCGTTTAATGGTCAAATGAACTGCATCTATGTGAAATTTCAGATAATTTTTCTGATTAGTAGCAAAATCACACAAGTGACACTTGTGTTGTTTTAAGTTTAAATGAACTGAATCTATGTGGTTTTTCAGATTTATCTTCTGATTAGCAGTAAAATCACATAAGTGACACTTGTGTTTTCTCAAATTAAAATGAACTGAATTGATGTGTGTTTTCAGATGATTCTTCTGTTTTGATGCAAAACCACATATATGACATACATGCCTCTTTGAATTCGAATGAACGGAGTTAACATGTTTTTCAAGATTGTATTTGTTCTCAAAGGAAAACTGGCAAACATCGCACCTATGTTGCTGTGAATTTACTTCATTTGTTATAGGATTTTCGTCTGCGATAGAGAAAGAACCATTTTTCTCATCAATTTCATTGAGGCCACTGCGGTTATCTTCAACTTTCAATATGAATTCGGATCTATCGTAAACCCGATTCCCATCTATAAATTGTTCAGCAATTTCGACATCTTCTTCTTTGACCATGGCCGTTTCACAACTTCCCTCATCCCTGGAAACTGGAGCCCTGCAAGAAAGTTCTTTAAATACCTCCGATATGCTAAAGAATCAACAAACGTAAGCCATCATTCAACCACTTGTCTTGATCACCTTTTTAATGATTTTGAAAAAGGTACGCAAGTAGCATCATTTGATACCAGAAACAATATTCATGGAAATTTAAGTAGGAGAATTAGATTTGAGGAAGGGTGCAAGGTCATCCGACCTAAAATACACCTTGATCTAAAGTTCTATTGTGCATCTTTCCCAATTATCTTTGGGCTACATCCAACATTGTTCCGGCTCTAAGAACCTCTTGGCTTCATCTCTGCCCAGAAGAAAACTTGCATGGCAACACATGAATAGACACTCTCTCTTTTGTACATACACTGCGCAAAAAAAATTAACGCATTATGGAAATCTCAAATTTATTCCACAACTAAAGATGTTCTCAATGATAATTACTTTTATCAGAATTATGCATGCATATGTTATCCACTTTCAACGTTTTTCTTCAATACAGATGTTTTTTCCCAGCAGGAATAAAAAAAGATCATATTATCAGATTTTGAACGTATTGGCTCCATTCTAAAATCAGTTGTTCTCGATCAATTTTAGTGATCAATAGTTCTTCTTTCGTTTGATTTTCTACACTCGATCGCTATGCAACGCGAAACACGCAATTTGACCCAAGAGAACATACACAAGAATTGCAGAAAGGTTTGGAGTTTCCCATACAAGTGTGTCCAGAATGTTGCAGCGATTCAGGAAGACAGGAATGAATGTCCGAAGACCAGGACAGGGTAGACCACGGGTAACAACTGTCATTCAAGAACGTTACTTGGGAGTTTCTTCGTTGAGACAACGGTTTGCAATTATCCGAGTCGCGTAGATAGCACAGGATAGTTCAATTTCATAAGGTCAAACTCTGCTCGCGCTGCGAGATGTCTGTGCTTGTCATTTGTTAAGGAACATAATCTATATACTTGTGTATTATATTATATAATATATGTATTTACTTATCTATTTAGTAACAGTTTACGAAAATAAAACTCAATTTGATTAAAAATATCATATTTTTTCAGAGTTATTTCATAAAGTCCGTATTATCCGAGTTTTCGATTATCCGAGGTTGGCTCGGTCCACAATAGCTCGGATAATCGAGGTTCTACTGTAATCACTTTAAGATCAGTGATCAGATTTTCAACTGCTCTTTCCGCAGCCATTCTTAGAATCTTTGATCCTGTTCCTCAAGAACTTCAACTATAAATTTTCATAATATACACATATATGGGATGAGGAGAATACGCAATGAAAACCACACACTATTTATTTTTGTAAACATCAACATTTAATGGAAAACTATAAATTGTTGCTTTAAAATTTTTGTTGCAAAAGTGAAGGACCGGTTCTTGCCAAACTTGTTCTGTCTGGACTTGTGTGTTTTTTCAATTTCGCAATAACAGTGTGGTGATTCGAACGCAAGTTATCCGATTTGCAATTTCCGAAATTCCACTCACTCTAACCACTAGTCTGTCCAAGCAGGGAATCATTAAACAATTTAAGTTATATATTAATTATACTTTTTGTGGTAGAGGTCACCTTGACTTTACCTCAAGATCTCAGAGTGAGTGGAATTTCGGAAATTGCAAATCGGATAACTCGCGTTCGAATCCCCACACTGTAATTGCGAAATTGAAAAAGTATGGAGCGCACAAGTCCAGACAGAACAAGTTTGTCAAGAACCGGTCCTTCCCAGGACTAACAACACCCTGTAGAAGGCAGGCGAAAGCTTGCCAAAACGTCGGTAACAGCCCAAATATGTTTCAACAAATACACCATTATCAAGAATCACAAAAATAAAAGTGAAATTAATTACAATTACAGAAAAAATGAGAATGTTGTATGTGAATTTTAAAATCAGTTTTACATTTTGTAGTAAATTCAAATGAACATCATCAGAATTGATCTGAATTTGAATGAAACGACTTCATATGACTTTTGAGGTTATCTTTATAATGCGAAGAAAAATTACATAAATTGCATTTGTGTCTCTTCAGGTTCAAATGAACTGAATTGATATGTTCTTTGAGAGTGTCCTTTCTATTTGTAGCATATTCACACGAATCACACTTGTGTCGTTTCATGTTTAAATGAACTAAATCTATGTGGTTTTTCAGATACTTCTTTTGTTTAGCAGCATATTCACACAAATCACACTTATACTGCTTCAGGTTGAAATGAACTGTATCGATATGTGCTTTGAGATTGCTCTTTTCATTTGAAGCATATTCACACAAATGACACTTGTGTCGTTTAATGTTCAAATGAACTGCATCTATGTGGTTTTTCAGATGTGTTTTTGATTAGCAGCAAAATCACACAAATGACACTTGTGTCGCTTTAGAGACGAATGAACCAAGACAATATGTTTTTTGAGAGTGTCCTTTCTATTTGAAGCATATTCACACGAATGACACTTGTGTCGTTTCATGTTTAAATGAACTGAATCTATGTGGTTTTTCAGAGACTTCTTTTGTTTAGCAGCATATTCACACAAATGACACTTAAGCTGCTTCAGGTTGAAATGAACTTGATCAATATGTGCTTTGAGATTGCCCTTTTCATTTGAAGCATATTCACACAAATGACACTTGTGTCGTATTATGTTCAAATGAACTGAATGTATGTGGTTTACCAGATATACCTTCCGATTAGAGGCGAAATCACACAGGTGGCACTTGTGTTCTTTTAAGTTTAAATGAACTGAATTTATGTGGTTTTTCAGGCATATCTTTTGATTAGCAGCAAACTCACATAAGTGACACTTGTGTTTCCTCAAATTTAAATGAACTGAATCTATGTGTTTTTTCAGACCCGTCTTATGTTTTAATGCGAAACCACATATGTGACACTCATGTCTCTTTGAATTCGAATGAACGGAGTTAACATGTTTTTCGAGATTGTATTTGTTCTCAAAGGAAAATTGGCAAACATCGCACCTATGTTGCTGTGAATTTACTTCATTTGTTATAGGATTTTCGTCTGCGGTAGAGAAAGAACCATTTTTCTCATCAATTTCATTGAGGCCACTGCAGTTATCTTCAACTTTTGATATGAATTCGTCTCTGTCATAAGCTTGATTCCCATCAGTGAATTGTTCAGCAATTTCGACATCTTCTTCTTTGACCATGGCCGTTTCACAACTTCCCTCATCCTGGAAACTGGAGCCCTGCAACAAAGTGCTTTAAGTACCTCCGATATGCTAAAGAATCAACAAACAGAAGCCATCATTCAACTACATGTCTTGATCACCTTTTCAATGATTTTGAAAAGGTACGCAAGTAGCATCATTTGATACCAGAATAAGTTTTCATAGAAATTAAATACAGTATGAGTGTAGACTGTGTCCAACATGGATATATTATTGGATATACTATAGGCGATGGAAAATATGCGCTACGCCCCCCTGGTGACAATCTCAGTAACTTCAAATGTTGACATAGTTTTTGTGTTCTCCTGCTTTGTATTTGTGCAATTAATGTGAATATTTGTGTTTTGAAGTTTTATAAAGTATGAATCGTTCGAATCCCTATTGTTCAGTTCTTCAGGTTCTTCCTGAGAAAAAAAAAAGATTAAATATCAATTTTCATGCTTTTCCTCAAGCTGCTGATAAATACCTGTAGGCATGAGGGCTTATTATTATCATAACTTTGTTGGGACTGTTAAATTGCAGGGTAATGTAGAATCAACAATTCAGGTAGGTAGAAAACATTTCAACTGATGTTTATTAGTCTTAGAAATAACAAGAAACATCATTTGAAATAAGTATTTCTTTGCCACTTCTAAACATTTTTTGTGAGATTATCGTTGAAATTCCATTTTCATCATTTCTCATCATATTACAAGAAAGAGTGAACAGTTTATGAATTTGAAAACTTTCACCATTTTATATAACTCCTATGTATACAGTAAACTCAACTTTGCTCCAGTACTTTGGAGTCCAAAATACTTAGTATATATCAACAGGCTCGAGAGAATTCAAAACAGATTCTTAAAATTCATATCCTTCAAATTCAAATTTCTATTGACACCTAGAAATCCCGAAACATATTCTTCGTTTTGACTCAGTTTGGTTTCATTTCCCTCGAAAATAGAAGAAAAATCAGTGATGTCCTGTTCATGTATAAACTTCTCACGGTATTTATAGTTCACCACCTTGACCTTCTCTCCTCTGTAACCTTCCATATCCCGTGCCGTTGTCTCAGGGGTGGTAATTTGTTTCATATTCCCTTTCGCAATACCAACAGTGCGATGAATTCCCCTTTGCAGGATGATGCGATGCTGTATTTCTTTTAGTGATGTTGATTTATTCAATCTTAGTCAAAATTCAATTAAGCAAAAACTAAAAAAAAAGTATTTATGTCAATAAGATCTCCTTCGATGAAACTAGTTTTTTTTATTGATTTTCTATATTTTATTTTCTCTAGTATTTTATATATATATATATATATATATATATAATCTGTTCCCATTTTACCTTTCGGTGTTTGGGTTTTAGTATTTTTTTATTGACTATATTTTGTTTGATCTCTGAATTTTATTTACCTTCCTTTTTCTTCACCTGTAATTGTTAACACACTTTGTATTTTTAAATAGTGGATACTATGTTGGTGTGTATCACCTGTTTGTATTCCGAATTGTATAAATAAATAAATGAATCAGAAGAAACATAAAATATGAAATAGCATGTAGATAAAATTCGATACTGTCTTAGGTACCCAACTGAATTTAACAGAAATATTTTTACTGTATTGGAAAAAATGATAATTCCTTCCGCCTTTGCCTTCACAAAAAAAAATAATATGTAAACAGTAACACACTCCTTCACTATAGAAGTCAAAAAAGTTTTCATATTGAATGTAAATTCAAATTTTATCAACGCGAATATGCACATAAACAAAACAAAGGAAAAACTACAATGTCAATATTTATGGTTCTACTAGTTGCCACCTTGGCGCTGCGATCTTAAAATTTCATCGCCTATACATTGAATCATAAATGTATAAACCAGTTTTTCACATTAAAAAGGAAGCAAAGTTTGTCAGTTTTAGTCCCAACTCATTTCCTACCATCCTTTGTTTGGCCCTCACCGATCACTTTGAGGTGTCTACACTTGGAGAGTTTTTGGACAAATACACTGCGCAAAAAAATTAACGCACATTCTGAAAATTTTAAATGAAATTTAACTCTATATTGACTTAATAACTTATTTTTTATGTACTCTCGGGAAGGTTTTGAACGAAACAAGACACATTAAATGGAAGAAAAATTCAGGATTTCACCGAATCTTATGTGAAAGAAGAAAATTAACAATTTTCAAATACTGAAATGCTGATAAGTGATTTAATACTTGATATTTCCACCCCTTGCGTTAATTACAGCTCGACAACGACGGTTTATACTCAAAATGAGTGATCTTAAAATGTTTTCATCAATATCCTTCCCAGATTTCTCCGAGTTGGATTCCTAAGTCATTAAGAGTAGCTGGATGATTTTCTGAACTTTTCAGCCTTCTATTGATGTTGTCCCAAACCTGCTCAATCGGATTGAGATCTGGACTTCTTGCTGGCCATTCCATTCAAGAGACTTCAACCTCTTCAAGGTACTCCTGAACGATGCGCGCACGATGGGACTGGCATTATCGTCCATAAAAATTAAATTTTCACCAATGTATGGGGCAAATGGCACAACATGCTCCTTATATACTTATCAGCATTCATAGCTCCATTATCAACGACCACTAGGTCTGTGCGAGCAGTCAAAGATATTCCACCCCATACCATAAATCGATCCTCCCCGAAACAAGTAGTAATCAGGAAATTGCACTGAGCATATCTTTCATGTGGACGTCTGTATACAAGGGAACGTCGATCACAATGATAGAGGAAAAATCTAGACTCAATCTGTGAAGAGAACTGTTTCCCAATCGGACTCTTCCCAATGGATATGCTCTCTCGCAAAATCCAAACGCGCCCTTCGATGGGCTAGGGAAAAAGCTGGGCCTCTTGCTGCGACACAAGGCCTTGAATCATATTCTCTGAGGCGATTTCTTATTGTCTGAGTACTAATTTGCATCCCATGAGTTTGCTCAAGCTGATTTTGAAGAGGCGAGCGGTTGCAAACCGTTGTCTCAAGGAAGAAACTCTCAAGTAACGTTCTTGAATGGACAGTTGTTACCCGTGGTCTACCCTGTCCTGGTCTTCGGACATTCATACCTGTCTCCCTGAATCGCTTCAATATTCTGGACACACTTGTATGGGAAACTCCAAACCTTTCTGCAATTCTTGTGTATGTCCAGCCTTCTCTCGCAAAACTATCCGCTCCTCTGGGTCAAATTGCGTGTTTCGTGTTGCATAGCGATGGAGTGTAGAAAATCAAACGAAAGAAAAACTATTGATCACTGGAATTGATCGAGAACAACTGATTTTAGAATAGAGCCAATACATTCAAAATCTGTAAATATCGTCTTTTTTTATTCCTACCGGGAAAAAACATCTGTATTAGAAGAAAAACGTTGAAAGTGGATACATATGCATGCATAATTCTGATAAAAATAATTAACATAAGAACACCTTCAGTTTGTAGAATAAATTTGAGATTTCCATAATGTGCGTTAATTCTTTTGCGTTGTGTATAACACCAAAGAGTTAGTGTGGTTTCTTCGTGTAAGGTTGATACCACTCATTGTTGCATTGAGAGAAACCGTCTTTCACTTGGTAAAAGGCAATACTAATGCCTTTTTGGTATCTCTTAATATAATCCTTATTTCTAACCTCAAATCAGTACAGGCATACTGGTAACAAGGCCTGAGATCACCTTAAAATGCTACAACTTAATTAACTAGTTTCTTTACAAAATATCCATCAAGCTAAAAAAGTTTAATGAGCTCTCTGTATG
Source organism: Hippodamia convergens (assembly GCA_038502775.1). Lineage (NCBI taxonomy): Eukaryota > Metazoa > Arthropoda > Insecta > Coleoptera > Coccinellidae > Hippodamia > Hippodamia convergens. Next base: position 157,531 of record JAVSIQ010000223.1, read on the forward strand.
TATTAAGGTTACGACACATCATCTCCAGATTATTAAAGAAAGTTAGTAACAGGAACAGAGGTTAAAAGACATAATACTTCTGTATAACGAGGAACTTTAGGAATTATTAGTTCTTCGGTTATTCTGAGTT